>CDFA01018715.1:0-13232 GCA_000826305.1 Acanthamoeba healyi
GGCAGGATCAAGAGAGCGGCGCCAGCCACGCTGCACACCAGGATCACGACGATCACCCACCCGGGCACCACCGGCTCGTCGTCGTGTCGAGAGGAAACAGCAGCAGGCGATGGTGATGACGAGACACGCAAGGTGATGATGTACGCGCCGATGGTCGAGTTGCTCCCCGCCAGCGAGAAGACGGCCGAGCACGATGTGTGATCCTCGCCGGCGTCGCATCCGACAGAGCACAGCGTGGTGTTGGCCACGGCGTGCTGTGGGTCGCACGAGTCGCCGGAGAAGAACTCCATGTGGAAGAGCTGGCACAGCCCTCCGCTTGTGTTGGTGACGGTCGTGGCCAGCACGGCGTAGGCCTTGAAGGCCGCGGGGGCGGTCGACGACGACGAGCCTCCGCGATACTCGCCCGCCTGCGTGGTGCAGGCGTCGACTCGGGCCGTCCCCTGTTCGACTTCGGGATAACACGTCCGCTCGCTGTTGTCGTCGTCACCACCGCCGCCGCCGCCGCCGCCGCCGCTGGTGCAGAAGGTGACGGTCTGAGCTGGCTGACCGCCGGCGGCGCTCATGAGGGAGAGCAGCACAAAGCACACAACAAGGCAGGGCGAGGCGGGCATCGTGGCGCAGTCGGTGTGGAGGTTGTGATGTTAGCGAGACGAGGTGGGGAAAGAAGAAAGCCGGACAAGCCACAACGGCCGTTGACAAAATAGTTGATCAATGGGCGTGAAGGGTGTGAAGGTGTGAAAAACGCATAAACCAAATTAGCTTCATACGGCAGTTTATTTTACCTCCGACCCAATCGCCGAGCGCGGGATCAGTTCGCCGGGACCAACGGCGGAGCACGGCGCGCAGCAAGCCACCAAGCTTCACTGAGCCGAGCACGTGTGAGGTTAAATCGGATAAAGAACTGGAACTCGTACGTACGAGCTTTGCGGGGATAGCACACATGTTAAGTGACGGCGTTACGTGACAGGCCGCGGCGGCGATCATCACTCCTCCCACCAGAACATGGGCTCCTTAGGCGACTCTGCGGTGGCTTGGCTGCTGGCAGGCGCGGCGGCGGGCGCAGTTGCTGCGCTGCCTCTGGTGGATGGCGTCGTCAAAGTCTCTCGAGAGGCGCTCTCTGCACTCGTCCTCGACGAGGGCGTGGATCGAGCTGCGACGACGACGGCAGGAGAAGGAGGACTGGTTGGCGTGGTTGCGCTCGTGCTCGACGTTAGAGCGGCTTCTACCTCGGCCGCCGTCCGGAGGGTGGGCGTGGCGACGGCGCCAGGCGATATCCGGGAGGGAAGCGAAGCCGAAGGGGCAGTAGAGGGAGTTGGCGTCGTATACGAAGCAGTTAGAGGGAGTATGCTGGCCGCCGTGCCTGCGTATCTTGTTGTGGGCGTCGGCTGCATTGATGAGGGTGCGTTGAAGACGTGCGCGGCAGATGGTGTGACGACAACGCTCGGCTTTGGCACAGGTGCGCTTGGAGGAGCGGAGAAGGAAGAAGCGGCAGACGAAGACGAAGAGGATGAAGAATAAGAGCGAGGATCGGAGCTAGCTCGCGCGTTGTCGAGCGCCGCCTTTGCAGCGTTTCGAGCGGCAGCCAGCATGGCAGCGGAGGGAATCTGAACTGCTGGCAGTGAAGAAGGAGAAGAGGAGGACGTCGTGGATGGCGGTGGCACAAGTGGCAGCGGCGGCGTCACTGCCGTCGCACCGAGCAGTGTCGGTGGGTAGTGAGATGAAAGCGCAGGAAGCGGGTGGTAGAAAGGTGGCGTGACGCCGCGCTCGAGTTCGGCTCGGCGCAGTTTCTCCTGGGCCTGCCGGAACCGCTCCTCGATCTCGGTGAGGCGTTGTGTGACCTTGGCCACCTTGCTCTCAACTGTGTGCGTGTGCGTGTGCGTGAGCGTGTGCGTGTGCGTGTGCGTGTGCGTGTGCGTGTGCGTGTGCGTGTGCGTGTGATCAACAGCGCCCGCACCTCGCAGAACGGAATGCGCTGCTGCAGCAAGATGTCAAGTGCAGCGTACTGGGTGGCTTTGGTGCGGTGTAGTTGTGCTTCTTCTGTTGCCTTCGCCACTCAGAGTGTCGCTCCAACAGGGCCCGTCGCTGCTCCTCACTCCATCCAGCCACACCGATCTCTGTGAGCGGCAGCTCGCTGGCATCACTGGAGCACACAAAGCATGTCAGCAGCCGCGTCGAGCCTCGCTCCAAGTCAAGCGTCACGCATGTCGTGAGCCTGAGAGACTGACCTGGTCTTCCGCCGCTTGGCTTCAGGTCCGTCGGGCAGCTCTTTGTCATGTGGTCGCGCGTGGCCGTTGGCCGCTGTGTCGTGGTGGTGAGGAGTCGCTGCCTCCTCGACTTTGGGCGCCGCTGGACTTGGCGCGTCCTTGAGCGGATCAGGCGCTGGTGGAGCAGCAGCAACCGGTGCACTGAATTGCTCAGTTGTGATGACCGTCTCTGGCGATGCGATGAAGCAGACATTGCACCGACTGCGGCTTCCGACAATCTCTGTGCACATGCGCGCGCATGAAGTCAACAGGTCAACAGAGAGCCAGGCCGGTGACAGAGAGAGGGACAGAGAAACACGACAGCTCGTGCGTGGAACCTGTGCGACAGCACCGGCAGCAGGTGGGCAGAGGCACGGTTTGGACGTCATCTCCGAACAGGCGGCCCTGATGACGATGTCAGATTGCGATGAGCGCGAGCGTCGGAGGCAGCTACCGGTGTACATACCTGGGCGCAGCACTTGGGCAAGTGGAGGCCGAGCATGCCCTTTGCCACGACGTGCGTGGAGTCAAAGTGACATTCGTCGAAGTGAGGCCTCTGTTGCGTTGCAGCGTGGTTGGGCGCATGTAAGCCACGACATGCAACCACGCACACGAAGGAGGATCCCAAGCCTCACCGAGACCATAGACACGACATAGGAGAGAGAGAGAGAGCAAGCGCTCGTACCAGCTGACGCCGCGCTTCGCACTGGCGCAGATGGGCGGCCATGTCGGCAGGAGGCGTCAGGTGCGCCCGCGAGTACGGACATATCCACTATATCACGCACGCGGCAGAGGACACGCCACCACACCAGCACAAGGCGAGTAGGAGCGCATTATTAATATTGAATTGATTAAATTTTCTTTTACAAAAATAAAACAAAAATAAATTATAAATCTTGCTCCTGCGATTTAATCGCTACGAGATTTTAAATAGAGAGATTTGCTGGTGTACCAGCGCTACGATGTTGGTCTTGTTGGCGGCGGCGGCGGCTGTCTGTGAAATGCTCTCCAGACAGGCCAGTGGCGACGTCATCGGGTGTGCGTGGCCTTGCTTAAGTGATACTGGCCTTCTCGCTGTTCTCGCTTTCCTCGTGTCTCTTTTCGTTTTCGCTTTTTCGCGCCCCTGTGCTCGTCCTGCTGCACCAATCGCACGTCGTGCTTGGTTGAGAGCACCAGGACCGAGCGATTGACGGACTCAGTGCCCAGGCACGACGCCAGGGCGATGGCGCCCGATCGACGCTCATCCGCGGCTGAGAGGCAGCGCACGTCGTGACGTACAAAAGCTCGGACGAAAACCGACGTGCTCGCGGACATGACGGTGATGATGGCGACTGGTGGTGACTATGTACACGAAGGAGGAAGGAGAAGAAGAAGGGTATACCTTCCTTCAGTCCCACCAGAACTGCGTCTCTTCTGCCTCCTCGTCCTTCTTGTCGTCGGTGCCATCGGCAGCGGCGACGGAGACGGAGACGGCGGAGGCGGGCCTGGAGGGCGCAGTCGAGCTTGGCACCGAGTCACTCGTGGATGTCGATGGCCTGACGAAGCTGGGAAGGACCGACGACGAGCTCGACAAGAGCGGAAGCTCCGCTGGTGGTAGAGGAGGCGACACGCTTTCGGCTGCTAGTCGGTGCTGTCGGTCTTGGTGGTGGGATGCTCGAGGAGACGACGCATCGGTCAGCGGTGGCGTCGTGGCATCGCTAGGAAGCCGTGGAGTCCAGTGACGTCGGTCACTCTCGCTTGCGGCCTGACGCGGGGATAGCGGCGTCTCCCCGCGACGCCTGCGGTCGTCTCCTCCTGCTCGCGGATCTCGATCACCAACGCTGCTGCGGCGGTCGCTGGTCCATGATCCGCTATCGTTTCTCCACGAGCTGCCCCAACTGCTGCCCCATGTGCTGCCCTCGAAGTCCCGACTAGATCGTCGGTCGGCGTCGTCCATCCGCCGGGGGCTGTTGTAAGTCCTCTCGCCTCGCCACGTCTTCGGTGCCTCCTCGCTCCTGCGCTCGTACTCTCGGATCGAGGTTCGGTCTGCGTCGTCTCTCCACCGCGTGTCGTATACCCTCATACGCCCCGTCCTCAGAGCCTCCTCGCTCTTGCGCTCGTACTCTTCAATTGAGACTCGGTCGGCGTCATCCCTCATCCGGGGACTGTCGTAAGCCCTCGCGCGCTCGCCTCGCGACGCCCGCAAAGCATCCTCAACTTTGCTCTCGTGCCCCAGACTCGATCGACGGTCCGCGTCGTCCCTGTCGAAAGTCGACGGGCGCCCGTCTCGCGATGACCTCAGAGCCCCTCCAATCCTGCTCTCGTACTCTCGACTCGATTGGCGATCGGCATCATCCCTCAGCCGGGGGCTGTCGTAAGCCCTCTCGCGCTCTCCTCGCGACGCCCTCGGATCCTCACTGACGAGATCGTGCGTGCGTGCGTGCGTGCGTGCGTGCGTGAGCTGTGTGACGGAGCATTGTGCACATGCTGATGTAAGGAGGAAAACCTGAGTCGGCGGCGCTTGGGATCGCGAGGGTCGTCTTGAAGTCTGTCGCGGTCACCATTAGGCACAACGGGCACGGTGTCGTTCTTGCTCTCCTCTTTCTTCACTTCGGCCAACGGAGCGGTGGCCAACACGTAGTCTGCACCACATGAAGATGTGTGAGACCCTTGGAAGCACCATCACCAAGCATCGCGGCCCGTACCCAGGTTGCGCGTTCGTGCGGTGATTGACTGCGGGTTGATCATAAAGCAGACGGCACACTGACGAGACACGAACTCAATGTCTGTCCCACACGAGAGGAGCAGCAGGTCAGGTGCAAACGGGCATGTGCGCGCGCACATCGTAACTGCACATACCCGCGTGGCAGCCACGGCACCGTGTGTGATGGACGCCGTCGGCGATGACGTTGGATCTCGTGTTCGGGTCGCCTCCTTGGCTTGACACGATGGCCGCTACCACAGCACCGCGAGCTCGTTCGATCCGATCGATCTCTGCCTGGAGGCACACGACGCACGGGCGCGGGCAACACGAGATGTCTCACGTGTAAGCTGACGTGTGAAGGCGCGGCGCGACACACGCCATCAGCACTGGCACCTCTTGCCTGCAGCAAGCTTGGGGATGAGCAGCTTACGTAGGTACCTTGCGCTGACACTTCTGTAGGTGAGCGTTGAGGAAGCCGCGCGGCACCATGTGCGTCGCGTCCACCAGGCACTTCTCGAGCTGCGACTATTGCATGTGTGTCGTGTCCCCATCAGCGCAGGTTGTCAGTAACTGACGCACACGCACCACCGCACGCGCACGCACACGCACACGCACACGCACGCACACGCACACGCACCACCGCAACACGCAAGTTGAAGATCGTTGCGAGGTACCTTGTCGAGGGCCTTGCCCTCTTTGCACGTGCCCAGGTGAGGCACCAGCCTGGTCCAGGGCAGCCTGTGCGAGCGGTGGTAGGGGCAGATCCACCACTCCTAAAATCCAGAGAGATTTTGATTGTGAGATTCGAAGATTCAAATTTGAGTGCAATCGACGTACCTCCTCTGTCTCGTCCAGTATGAGCTTGCCATCTTCGAAGGCGTCCGCCAGCTTTGAATCGATCTTCTTCTTGCTCTGATCCATCTCCATCTCTCCCCCTCCACGCACCACACGCCACTCTGTGCAGCCAAATGCGACACACAACTTGCAAGATCTCGCTGCGCGCGAACAGCTCGTATCTCTCGCGAGTTACAAATTCCTTTCGTGCTGACGTGTCCGAGCGCCTGCATGACGTCAGCATGGGAAAACTGTTTGGCAGCAGAAGACCTTCGTGTGCGAGAAAGACGGGACGCGCTAAAGGTTGTACGTGGTAAGACCCGGTACTACACATCAAGCTCGATCAAGGACGACGAGACTGGAGACGGTGCACCACCATCGACAGCTGACATAGGAGACGAAGAAGACGATGGGGATATCAAGGGGGTCCGATCCGCAGAGGGCTGGTGCCGAGGTTCGACGTCCAGTCACTTCTGCTTCTTGGAGGCGTCGGGGGCGGTGCCCTGCTTCCTGCGGAGGGCGCGGGTCTCGGTCGCCTGGTTGGTCGCGCGGATCTTCTCCAGGATGAAGTTCTCGGGCGCCGTGTTCACCACCCAGCTATTGATCATCACGTTCATCATCATCCGCTCCAGCGTCAGCACCACCATCACACACACACACACACACACACAGAGAGAGAGAGAGAAAGAGAGAGAGGACGTACTCGATGAGGGCGTGCATGAAGAAGGGGTTGCAGTGGACGTCCTGGCCGATGGCGTTGAGCGAGCCCTTGGTGATGACGTCGGGGTTGCAGACGCCGCCGAGCAGGTTGGGCTTGCGGAACTTGCTCATGTTGGACACCACGAAGCCGGGGGTCACCGACTGCACGGCGATGCCGTCCTTCTTGTACCTGCACATGCGTGAGCAGGATGTGTGTTGTGTGGTGTGGTGTGGTGTGGTGTGGTGTGTGTGTGTTGTGTGACAACGTACTCGTGCGCGAGGGCGACGGAGAAGTAGTTGACGTAGGCCTTGGCAGCGCTGTAGACGCTGAGCAAGGGGGTGGGGATGCAGCCGGTGAACGACGACAGGTTGATGATCGCGCCCTTGCGGCTATAGAGCGAGCAGAGGTCAGACCACTCTACATGCATGCACGCAAGCGAACGGGCACTGAAACGAGTGCGACGTACTTCTCGACCATCTGGGGCAGGACGATACGGGTAAGCTCGTGCATGGTCTTGATGTTCATCTGGATGAGCGCCTCCTCGGTCTCCTTGGGGAGGTTCAGGTACTTGGTCGGCCAGTCGTAGCTCAGGCCCACGTTGTTCACTGCACGTCGTTGCCATTGTGTCAGCCTTGGATGAACGCAGGTCACGAACAAGATCGAGGCCGTCGCAACGTGAGGGCGAGAGCAGAGCGTACCGAGAACGCCGACCTTGCCGATCTTGGCGATGCTAGCGGCGATGTCCTGGTAGATCTTGGGGTCGGTGGAGCTCAGGTCGGCGGCAACCACGGCGGTCTCGACCTTGTACTTGGCCTCTGTGTGTGTAGAGCGAGGAGTGAGCCGCTTTGACTCTGCAGGAGGAAGAGAGCGAGCACGAGAGAGCATAGCGAGCGAGCGAGCCGCAGACAGCGAGAAACGAACCGAGCTCCTTGGCGACCTCGTCGAGCTTGGCCTTGGTCCTGGAGATGAGCATCACGTTGAAGCCGCGCCTGGCCAGCTCAATGCAGTAGGCCTTGCCGATTCCATCCGACGCGCCCGTCACAACTGCCGGGCGCAGCGCGATTAAAGAAATGATTGTAAAAATATTTTAAAATAAAATAAAAATCGTAAAATTGATTAATTTTTGAAGGCAAAGGGCGCAGGAGGGATCAGAGGGGGGGGGGAGGGTACCGGCCCAGCCGCCAGACTTGGCGCCGTACTTCCTGAGATCGGTGGCGGGGCGGAGGAGACGACGCCACACGAGGCTGCCGAAGAAGTAGGCGATCTTGGCGAGCACCAGCAGGCCGAGCACCACGACCACGGTGTGGAGGGCCGGGTAGTAAGAGAGATCGAGACCGAGAGCCGACATGTCACACCTGTTCGCGCACCCGAAACCAAAAAAACGAATTAATAAAATTAATCTTCACTACAAATTCCTTTTTTAAATAAACAAAAATAAAAATACAATTGGCACGTTGATTCAACGCTCAATTCGATAAGGGCCGCAACCAAAATCATCAAGTAAAGAAGCGGGAGGACGCATGCCTTGGCTTGGATTGATCTGCGAGCGAGCCGAGGTAGAACAAAGACTGGCCGGTCGGTGAAGACTGGCGCCAAAACTTTTTGTTGGCGTTTGCTCAAATTGAATTTGTCGACAGTCCAAGCATGCAGGAATGTCAACCCCAAGCTCGCGATTGGAGACAGAGGCCATTGCATGACGAAGGTGGTGGGATGGCGAAGAGAACATGGTGCTGATGGATACGGCCATACTGCGCAGAAAGCACCGCTTCCCATCCGAACAGCGAAGTTAAGCTGCGCCAGGCGGTGTTAGTACTGGGGTGGGCGACCACCCGGGAATCCACCGTGCCGTATCCTTTTTGATTCTCATCACTCCCCCGCCGTCCTTACCTGTTGCTCTCAAGTCTATGTTGTGCCCACCTCCCCTTTTGCTCCCATCATCTTCATCATCATTGCACATTAATGACCGACTGGACTTGTCTGTCTTGTATACAAAGCTGGCCTTGGTGTGGCTTTAATGGTCCTTGCCTCGTCGCCGCTTGATCATCCGCATCAGGAGAGGCCCAGACCGCTCAGGTCCATCGCGAGCGCCTCGAGTTGAGCTCCGAGCTGGTCCCAGTGGTGAAACAGAGGCCGATGTTGGAACACCTGACTCGCCAGCGTACGCGCCGCTCCGTCATCCTGCAGCGCACCGTATCAGCAACGCAACTCAACTCATCTCACGATCGATCAAGCCTATGTCAAGTGTACGCAAGAGGCGATCTGGAGTGCTCTGAAGGTGGTGTCGATCATGTAGGCGTGCTGCTCTCGGCTCACGGCCAGTGGTTGATAGCTGTGGACAGCGCACAGTGCACGGGCCGACGTCACCCATCAAACGCGTTAGCCACGCGTCGTGTCACTCAATTGATGGAGAGCGTACCTAGTCGAGGGCGCAATGCCGTGTTGTCCGAGGCTGGGCTTGTACAAGCGTCCACTGCGCGATCGGTCCAACTCCAGCACTTGAGGTCCTGTCGATTGCAACACAGCAGTGGCGCCTCTCATCAGTTGGACAGCCAGCGATTGGCGCGTGAACGCGTGATGGGCACGGGCGCGCACCTGAGCCGTACGCCAGCGTCCACTTGGGCTTGCGTCCCGCCTCAGCTGCTCTCAGAGCAGGCCACCACCACGGAGATGATCAGCGATGACGATGATTCGATCGGCTCTCAGAGAGCGAGCGAGCAAGCTGCAGTACCGAGATCAATGAAGAGTGGCGGGGCGTGCTGCTGGCCGGCAGGAACCTCGAACGAGGTGTAGCGACAGGGCGAGAGCACGGCCTCGTCACCGCTGCACAGCCACTCCTCGAAGCCCTTGCCCGTCGCCTGTTCTGCATGTGTACGTGTGTGTCAGTAGAGGTGAGCTCTCTCCTTCATCACCAGCACTGTCATCAAGTTCAGCGTGTACCGATGCAGCACGGGCAGCGGAACATGAAGTAGTCGGTCGCACTGCATCGTGCCTGCAACTCGGCGTACCTGGGCGTGCGGAGCATTGCCCCGCACGCAGCGGCGCGCTCGGGTCAGTGAGAGGCCACCAGACAGTAGGGAGGGGGGGGGAGGATAAGTTTGGTACTTGGCGTGCAGGGCGGCCTTGGCGTCGCGGCCGGAGAACAGGGAGAGGTCCACCGTGGCGAGGGTGAGCACGAACAGTTCGCCGCACAGCCCGCACGTCGCCACCGCCCCCACGTCGCGCAGCCCCATCCCGACCTAGACTTGCTCAAACGATTTTATTTCTTTCGGAGAGGAGGGAGACGGAGGTGAGGTGGCTCGGCCGCGCAATGGTGCTCAGCAGGCATCACGGAGCTGGCGCAGGACAGGCAGCAGCGTGATCACCAAGTGGGCCATCTCTGGTGCGATGATTAGGTGCCTCGGCCGGACAGGCGGGCCATCGTGCGCGTACGGGTCGTGCAGGTCGATCAGGGCATCGCCGTGGGCGATGTAGTTGCGGAGCGTGTCGGGTCCGAGCGCAGCGGCGGCGGTGAGGGTGTCGACGATTGCCTCGCGTTTTGCTTTCGCGTCTTCGGTCTCGTGCTTGCGGCCGTCGAACAGGCACAGCAGAAGATGCGCCACCTGACCGCCGTTGAACTCGATTGCGTAGTTGAGCTCTGGGCACGTGCACAGTCGCTGGTAGAATCGCTCCTTCTTGGCCGCATCTTGCTCCCAGTCCTTGGTGAGGCTCGGCTGAAGATCCGGATCGGAGTTGAGGTAATCGCGGACGGTCTCCAGAGCCCGGAGCGCCAAGAGGGCCTGCTCGATCGGCGGCAGGACGGGCGGCGAGGCCATGCAGCTCTTGAACTCCTGAGCCAGGGCACCAAGATGAGTGAGCCCTGCGCTCTGGCGTGCTGCTTGCTGGGCCTGGTTTTTTCGTTCCTTCTCTGCTTCCTTCTCGACTTTGAGTCTCTGAGCTTCCTCCTTCTTGCGCTTCGTGCGCTCAGCCTTCGTCTCTTTCTTTGTGGGCTGGCCGACAGTTGGCTGGACGCTCGGAGCAGTCGCTCGGGTTGGTGGTGCCTGCGCACGCTCCTCGTCGCTGTATAGCTGGCTCCAAATGATATCGCCATCCTCTGGCCACCGCTGGGCAATAAGCTCCTTAAGCCGAGCGGGGAGCTTCGAGCACACTTCCTCGATCACTTGGAGAAGCTGGTCGTTGCCTTCGTTCACCAACGCGGTAGATACCCGATCCCAGCCATGATCCTCTGGGTGCGTGAGGCCATGACGCACCATCTCGAAGTCGTTGAAGGGGAGAGATGGGTGGAGCGCTCGGGTTCTCTTGGACAGGCTTTTCAACAGCTCACCGAGCAGTTGGAGCAACCTCGCCGCGGCGTGCCAGCGTTGAAGCGTTGAGGGCCCCTCGAATATCCTGGACAGGCAAATCAATCTATCAGGCACATTCAACACACGCGCAAGGCATACGACAAAGAGAGAGTGCGCACCGTTTTAGAGGCTGACTGGCCTTCAAGATGACCTCCGGGTTTTGGTCCACCGCGCTCGCAGCGTCGGTGGGCGTGTACGTTTCATCGAGGAGGTTTGAAAGGGGGAGGAGCCGCTGCAGTGTGCGAGCATCGTTGAGGTGTTCGACGAGGGCTTTCGAAGCAATGAAGCGTATTGCTTGTGGGGGTTTTGTCCTCCTGGATGCTGTAGGTGGGCGAAGATCGAGCGAATCTTGGGCAGGTCGGTCTGTACGATTTCGGGAACGGCTGCATCGACAAGGAGCTCACTGTCCAGAAGCAGCTCGTGCAACTTCTTGAAGTGCACTTCATCTGGATGGGCCAGAGCTTCATAGCCGCCGAGTATGTCCAGCACAGCCCCAAGAGCCTCGATGGTGAAGCAGGACATCGGGGCTTGTATCATCCGATTTGCCTGTTGGCGAGCACCCCTGCTGAGAAGGTTGACTGATCGTGCTATCGCTGAGAGGCCCTCCCGACACTCGCAAAGGCCAGAGTCCACAAGTGAACCGGTGAGCTCTGGTGCGTCCGTTGGAAGGAAGAGAGGAGAGGCTGCACGACTCCACCTCCCAAGAAGATAGTCGCAGTAGCACACGATGTAGGCGAGGTGCTCCGTGTCGTTGGACGAGGCAGTGGGTGGAAGAGAGGGTGGGTGGGCTTGCATCCTCTCCATTCCGATCTGTAAAGCTAAAAGAGAGTGAGATGTCGCATGAATGAACACCAGGCTGGTTCAACTGTACCTTCAAACGTTTGGCCGCCTCGAGGAGCTTCTTCTGAGCGTCTGATGAGAGACGCAGACCTTGTAGATGTTGAATGACATGGTCACTGAACCAGCTTGGCCCAAAATCACGAGGAGAGGCTGCAATTTGCTGTGCTGGGCCAAGCGTGCTATTCACTTGCATAAGAACGTCCGAATGTATCGCAAGCATGGCTGCAGAAGCTGCAAAAAGGGACTGTCAGCTACACTGACACTGGCCAACTCCAACACAGCACGTTTCAGCTGGGCAGGGTACCTGCTTGGATTTTCTTTTCTATCTCGGCACGGTCCGAATCATGCGGCTTGTAGTGCGACGCCTTGCTGAGGTAGCATACGCCATCGAGATTGGCACTGAACCGTTTGCCCTGCTCCGAGTACGCCAAAAGGCGGCGATGCAGAGCCTTTCCGTAGGCCTCGCTCTCCGAGTCCAGCCCTTGCATGGCGCGGGTTGCATCCAAGACTGCGTCGTCGTACTTGCGCAGGCGAAGATTGCAGAGTGCGCGGTTGTTGAAGTACCGCGGCTCGGGGTTGAGGTCGATGGCAGCTGAGTAACGGTCCAGCGCAGCAGCATAATCTTTTGCTGGATCCATAAAACATTTGTTGTAACCAAATGAACGCTCGAAAGAGGTTGCGTTGAAGATGATGACCTTAACTAACCTTGTATCAGGGCACGACCCTCTTCATTCTTTGCTTCGGCGTCGGCAACAGCTTTGGCTTTAGCTTCCTCTCCAGCGGCATCGCTGTATTGTTGAGCAGCGTTGATGGTAATCTCTTGCTCAGCCTCGGCGTTCATTTTATCAATCGTCTCTCCTGATCCTTGCGCACAGTTCAACAGTCGGTGAAATCTTCTCTTTTTTGTTCGTCAATTTTTGCACCGAAAATTGACGAGCCATAGAGAGAAAACGAAAAAAGAAAACGAAAAGAACGAAGCACGTGGGGCCTTGTTTTTCAAAAAGTCATGACTTCACATCATCGGCTGGAGCTTCAACTCGAAGGTGCTGGGGCAATTGGTCGGCGTGAAGAGGGCGCGGAAGACGGACTCGAGCTCGGCCGGGCGCACCACTCGGGCATGCGCTGCTCCGAACAGGAACTCCATCAAGGCTGCCGCGTGTTCGTCATCCGCTTCTTCATCGTCATCCGCTTCTTCATCGTCAGGCTGTGCGTGTGCGTGTGCGTGAGAAGGTGGTGGCTATCAGCTCCTGATTCACTGCACACGTGCAAAGCAAGGGGCGCACGTTGTCCGTTTCAAAACAGATCGAGCCGTCGTCGCCTGTGAGTCGAGTGAGTCGAGTGAGTGTGAGTGGAGCGAGAACGCGAGAGGAAAGCTGTACTGCTCCACGCTTGGCGCTGGTCGTTCGGTTCGCCTTCAATTCCGTTCACGCAGTCCCACTCCATACGAAGTGGCAGCCCGGTCGCAAGGCTAAACATCACCACGCGCACCTTGTGTACGTACGGCCCTTCGAGCGTCATGCTGATGCAGAGCCACACGCACACGCACACGCACACGCACACGCACACGCACACGCACACGCACACGCACACGC
>CDFA01018716.1:0-15797 GCA_000826305.1 Acanthamoeba healyi
CATGGCCATCACCATCGCCTTTGGCAACGATAGACAAAGACCTGGTACGCGTCGGAGTTGGCGATGATGAAGGCCGGCGTGCACCTCCGACGCGGCTCCTGGCTTCAAGGTTCGCCTCTTCACCGTGTGCGTGTGCGTGTGCGTGTGCGTGTGCGTGTGCGTGCGCGCGTGTGTGCGTGTGTGCGTGTGTGAGTGTGCGACGAGTGAGCTGTCTGACACACACTATGCAGGAGGCTATGGCGTACACAAAGCGTGGAAGTCCTACGCCTCAATGCAGGAGGTCCTGCAGGCTCCGGCTGGGGAGGACGCAAGCCATCGAGAAGAGGTTGTTTCGGGCTTCGGGTTCGGCCTCGGCTGCTTCCACTTCTTCGTGTCGCTCGTGCGCTCTCTTTCCCACCTTGGCAAAGCTTGCATCCCACTCCGCTCTGTGGCACTCACCACTGCACGTTCTGCGCAGGTGCCAGCGTCGTTTCAGTGGCTCCTCTCCATCATCGGTTTCGTCGCTGATCGGGCCAGAGGCCTGGAAGAGCTCCGCCTGGCCGTTCAAGCCAACGGCTCTCGCTGTACACACACCGCCAAGCACACACGCACGCACGCACGCGATGTCGCGTCCGTGCAAACACGACTCACGCGCAATCCTCCACAGCGGCATTAGCGTCACTGCTGTTGCTCTGGCTCGAGTCGTTCTACTTCTGCGACAAGGCCAAGGCTGAGGCGCTCCTCGAGACCAGCCTGGCCAGGTGGCCAGAGTCGCCGTTCTTCCTGTACCTGGGCGGCTACTACCTCCGCAAGAACGGCCAGGTGAAGCGCGCGATACAGCTCTTTGAGAAGGTCTACGAGAACTCATCACAGGTACGCGTGACCCTCAAGCGCTCGATCTGATCTGCCCACCATTGTGTGTCTGATCGCGGTCGTGTGTGCTCTTGAGCAGGTGAGGCAGATGCAGCTGAGTGCAATGTACGAGCTGGGCTGGTGCCACTACCTCCTACTAGACTTTGAGAAGTGTACGTCTGTGGCACGCACCACCACCGGTGGCACGCCACTCACACGTCCACGTCCGCATCGCACAGCCATATCGTACCTGGATGCGTTTCTATCCGAGTCCAAGGCGGCCTCGTTCCGAGCGTACGCGGCGTACCAGTTGGGCAACAGCTATGCGCTGCTGGGTCGGCAGGCAGACGCCATGACCGTCTTCAGGGCCGTTCCCGCGTATGCTCGTAAGGTAATCCGCAGCTAGCGTGGGTGCGTGTGAGCAAGGACTAATCAGCTTCAATGCGACACAGCACTTCTCCTACGATCAATGCGCACAGAGGAAGGCCAAGCAGTTCATCAAGCGTAAAGGAATGACGACTCTGGAGCGCACGTTGCTGGTGATCGCTATCCTCGTCGAGGGCGAGCACCACGCCGAAGCAGCTCGGCTCCTCTCCGCCATTGTGGGTCGCTTCGGCGACGACGTCGAGGCGTGCGAGCTGCCCGCACGAGCAGACGGTGACGATGAAGCGCAGCTCGTGATCAACGATCGAGTTCGACGCCTCTGTGGTGATGACGCGCCACAGACAGAGGCCAGCGAGCCACCACCAAGCGCCGACCTCGTCGCACAGTATCTCTACCTGCAGGGTCTCAACCTCCGAGCTCTCGGCGTCCTTGACGAAGCCGAGCATTACTTCCAGGTTCGCACGCACGCACGCACGCACGCACGCACGCACGCACGCACGCACGCACGCACGCACGCACGCAATCTGACGATCAGAGGGTGAATGTGGAATCAGAGGGTGGTGGCGATGGGCGCCGAGGTGCGCGAGGAGAAGTACGTGGTGCCGCATAGCCTGTGCGAGCTGGGCGAGATGTACACGGCCTCCGGGCGTCACGACGACGCGCGCCAGGCCCTGCTCGCCGCCAAGGCCTACTCCAACTACGACCTCGACAAGCCCCTCAACCGCCGCATCGCCAGCGCTCTCTCGGATGACATTATAAATGAAAATCAATTGCACCTTTTTTTAATGCTTTTAGGAATTATTCTTTTGTTTCGGTTATATAAATTAAATTTAGTAACCGAAACAAAAGAATTGTGAGTTGTGCAAATACTGACGAAAATAAAGTAACGGAGCAAAGAGGAACGCAGCAGAACAGGAGGACGGATTGGTGATGGAGTGGACGGCAACGCTGTGGCTGACCGTGGTGGGGCTGCTCGGGTTAATCGCCGTGCTCGTGACAGCGGTACGTACGCCCCTCCTGTCACAGAATCTCTCAACTCTTGTGAAATCTTTTCCTCATGCACTCACCACTGCGACAAGGTGGTCCAACGGAGGCGCCATCTTCGCTTCTGCCGAGAGGACGACCCGAACGTACCCTCCCTCCACACACACACACACACACACACACGCACTGCACACGCACACTCACTGTGGCTATTCTGTCTCCTTAGTCGCTGTTGGGCGGACCCTGGCCGCTGCCGTTGGTGGGCAGCGCGTGGTTGATGCTGCGCGAGGGCGGAGTGGCCACCATGCACCGCGTTCTCCACGCCGTCAGTCCCATCTACGGCAGTACAGTGCACTCGCCTCTCTATCTCTCTCACTCGCCTGAACCATGCTCATGTGCGGTGGTGCGTGCGTGTGCGTGTGCGCGTGTACGACAGACTACTATCTGGTGTGGCTGGGCGTCTCGCCGTTCGTGGTGGTGCACGACCTGCAGTTGGTCAAGGAGGTGCTCCACTCCCCGACCTCTGCCAAGAACTACGAGAAGGGCATGTTCGCCGAGATCATGCGTCCTCTCCTCGGCCAGGGCCTTCTCCTCAGCGAAGGTATCTTGATCCCTTCCCTCTTGGTCTAACTCATTCGCTGCACTCACCGCCTTTGTGTTGCTACGCACACGCACACGCACACGCACACACGCGCCAACTTATAGGTGAGATCTGGCGAGAGCACCATCGGCTCGTCGCTCCGGCGTTCCAGCCGTCACACTATCGCAACGCATTGCCCGGTACGAGCGAGCTGAACTCCTCCGCGCTTTTCTCACACTCAACGACTCACGCAGCTCCCGCTCTCTTTCCTATACACGTGTCCTCACAGGCATGATCGAGCGAACGACTGCTCTCCTCAACAAGTGGAAGAACTTCGCCGACTCCAGCCAACAACGTACGATGGCTTCAATGAGCTGTGGTGCTTAGATGGTTCCATCCAATGCGGCTGCGTTCTGACCGTCTGCGTGCTCTCATGACAGTGGAGATCTGTGAAGAGTTGAGCCGCCTGACGCTGGACAACATTGGCGTGATGGCCTTTGGCCAACACTTCAACGCCATCGAAGACAGCTCGCAGTCGCACACCGGTATCTCTCTTCTCTCCCCGCCACTCCACTTGGCTCGCATGGCTGACTCACTCACACGGCACACTCACGCGGCACGCGCACACACGACAATGCCACAGACAACTCGATCTATGCGGACGTGTCGGTGATCCTGCGAGAGATGCAGAAGCGGTGCATCCAACTGGTGCCGCTCTACGACTACTTCCCGTTCCGCCTCCTCCCTAGCCAAACCCACTTTGCGCAGTGCAACGACAAGATCCACCGGATCGTGCGACGACTCCTCAAGGAGCGAAGGGAGGCCATCGCCGACGGCGGCGCCACCGGTACCCCTCGCCAACTCCTTCCCTCAGCACCAGAGGGTGCCAGTTGACTGACCGCGTCGCCAGGAGAGCGCAGGAAGTACCTCCTGGACGTGCTCATCGAGGGACAAGAGAACAGCGGATTCCCTGACACGGTGCGCTGAGCCCCATCAGAGCTCTCGATTGTGATTGAACGTGATGTGACGCATGTGGTGAACTGTCAGGAGGTCGAGGACGAGCTGATCACGACGATCATGGGCGGGCACGAGACGACGGCGTCGTCGCTGTCGTTCCTGGTCTACCTGCTCGTCACCCATCCCGACAAGCTGAAGCTGGTCATGGACGAGCTGCAGCGCATCAGAGCGGACAGGGTCGGTTCGAACGAAGACGTCGAATGGACGTTCGAAGACCTTCTGCAGATGGACTACTTGCACAACGTGATCAAGGAGGGCTTGCGTCTCTACCCGAGGTACGAGCCACGCTCGAAGCGCAGTGCGCAGTGCATCGCTCGAGCGGGCTCTCACCGCTCCGCTTCATGTCGTCCATACGGCGGCTCACCATCAGCGCGCCAATCCTGAACCGAAGAGCGACAAAGGACGTCGTGCTGGGCGGCTACAACCTTCCAGCCCACGTATGTGATCTTCCCCTGCGCTCTCTGTTCACTGTACCGACCACTAACCACCACGTGCGCACACAGACGGAGATCTTGATTGCTCCGTGGGTGCTGCAGCGACACCCGCAGTACTGGGACAGGCCGGACGACTTCATTCCCGAGCGTTGGGTCGATGACGGGACAGGTCAACACATGCCTTCTCTTCCTATCTTGTCGCTGCTCGTATGTCTGACGTCTCCCTCTTGCAGGAAGCGCCAGGGAGAAGGACAGCTCGCTCTCCTTCCTCGCGTTCTCGGCCGGGTCGAGGAAGTGCTTGGGCCAGCAGTTTGCCTACATGGAGGCCAAACTGGCTGTCGGTACGCGCATCGACGCTGCCTGCTGCATGCCTGAGTGCCACCCCACACTCACGCACACGCACACTCACCCACAGCTTCGATCTTCTCTGCCTACGCGCTGGCGCTGGTGCCCGGCCAGAAGGTGGAGACGGAGATGGCCATCACGCTGCGCTTCCGGTACGGCCTTCGGTGCACGCTATCACCGCGAGGCGACAAGGCCACCACCATCACCAGCAGCTGATGGCGAAGAATGATGTGATGACGACCAAGCAAGCTTCAGCTGGCCATGACGGCACTCGTGCAAGAATCAAGATATGATTTGGGATGTTAACACTGAGGGGGTCACTTCTTGGAGGAGGTGGAGGAAGACGATGATGGTGAGGAGGTCTTGAGGCAGTGGGCAAGCCAACGTCCACTTTTTTATGAAGTAGTCTGTCACCACCACCCTAAGTGCACACCACACAACATGCTCTGAGGAGAGGAGGAGCATCTAGGTTCACCTAGGGTGGTTGAAGGTGGTGTGACAAGGAGCTGCCTTCTGGAGCACAATCAAGGATTGGGCATGTGGGTTCACAACCAATGGGCAATAAAAAGTTTCAAGAAGCAGACAAAAACCTGGCACAAGTTTAGTTTGCAACTTTGGTACATGACAAAATCCTGGTATGCACGGGAATTCAAAACATGAAGCGCAACATTATTTAGGATTCCAACCTAGGCCACAAAAAAAGAGGGGGCATGCAATCAACCAATGGGCAATAAGCAAGTTTCTCACCAGATGTGGACAAAAACCTGACACAGCAGGTACACAACTGCCAAACAGTACAAAATCCAGGTACATGCAGGAATTCGAAAAACAAGCCTGTTAACATACAAGGAATTCAAAAAATTCATATTTTTTCAACTCCGTAACGGCTACGGGCCACAGCAGCCGACCTGAACCACCAATCTGTAAGTGACACCGAAATGGATATCCGCGAGACGAAGTTCGTGTTCACGCCGCTCTATGCCATCACACAGGAGCCGGGCGCTGCCGACCCTCAACAGGCGGAGCGCGAGCGGCAGATACAGCGGTACTCCCTCCCCTACCTAACCTCAACATTTGATTGATTTTTTTCAAATGCCCCCCCCCCTCGCGAGCGCGATCGATCGCGACTGACGACCTGCTGCCCCGCTGAAGTGCCGAGCGCTTCGGCGTCGAGTTTCGCGAGCCGCCCAAGGATCTGTTCATGCAGGTGAAGCGCTACGCCAATCCGTTCCTGCTCGCCGAGGAGAAGGAGAAGAAGCGGGAGGAGCGCGGTCTGCGGTTCGGCTTGATCGACCCCGAGGAGAAGGCCAAGAAGGAGAGGCGGCTGCAGAAGTTTGGTCCGCTCGAGTCTTCAGGCGCGCCGATCGGCGTGCAGGAGACGCCGGAGGCGGAGGCGCCAGAGGACGAGGATAAGGGGAAGGGTCTGGAGCTCGAGGAAGACGAAGGGGAGGTGGTTGAGGAAGAGGAGGGCATGGACGTTGGTACGCTGCAGTCGACTCCATGCACGAAGTGCACTGCTGGTGGTAGAATCCCGTGCTAATCGTCAGATCATCGCCGCAACACCGCACCGCACCTCACACAAACAGAGACGCGAGAGCCGAAGAAGGAGTGGCCGGTGGAGATCAAGAGGAGACAGGACACGCTCTACCTCTACGGCACGGACAAGATGAGCACTGAAGACGTCTTCAAGTATTTCGTGGAGCACAAGCCGCGCTTTGTGGAGTGGATCGACGACAGCAGCTGTAACGTCGTCTTTGACAACCAGGAGTGCGTCTTCTGCTTGCTTGTTCGTCGTGACGTTGTTATCCTCTCTGACGCTAGCGGCTGTCCACACAGGCTCGCGGCGCAGGCGTTCATAGGCGTGAGCAATCCGGCGGACAACGAGGCCGTTTTGGCTGTTCCGCCCGGTGAGCCCGAGGTGCTGTACATCTGGCGCCGGGGCAAGCAGCCTTGGCGCAACCACACTCTCCTCATGCGCTTCGCCACCATCGAGGATCGTCGGCCAGTGGTACCCAAGAAGAGTGCCTATGTCGAGGAGATGCTTCGCAAGAGAGCTCAACAACGTACGGTCCTCCGTTGTTGCCGCGTGTGTGCGTGTGTGGTCTTTGTGTTGACAACTGCATTGTGCAGGCCTTCCCTCGATCCGGGTGAGCATCACCAAGGAGAGACAGCAGCTCAAGACACAAAACAAGAAGAACAGGAGAAGGGCTGGCCAGCGCGACGAGGATCCCTCGAGCGGACAGCTCAAGAAGGCCGTCATCTCCACCATGGGACTCGACGACGTTGACGACGCCCACCGGCAGAAGCGCGGCCTCAGATTCGCTCCAGCCGAGCGGCGGAAGCAGCAGCAGCAGGAGGAGCTCGCCGCGTCCAGCGCGGGCGGGGTTGCTGCCCTTGCGCCTCATGAGGAACCCATGGCCGTCGTCCTGCCTCAACAACCTCAGCATCCGCACGATGAGCTGCTGTAACTGAGCCCGAGCCTAGCTGGGCCTGGGGCTGCGTGCGTCTCGGATCAACCAAACAGGGACGCTTCTTGTACAGCTGCTGCGTGCTTCGTCTCCTTCATGCTTTGTTGAGGAGGAGGGAGTGGAGGCGCGGTAGGGCGCTGATGCTGAAGACAGGGACTGGAGCGACGGCGAGCTAGCGAATCTGACCATTCGCACGAGAATGGAGGGGCGATGCTGGCCAAAATCAGCAGTTGATTGGCATGAAGAAACAAACAAAGAAGAAAAAGAAAAAGAGGGAAACTAGGCCTTTGAAATGGTGAAGTGAAATGTAATGACATGTCTCCTCATTAACTAGGTGTACCATCTGTGTCTGGGGTGGCAGCTTCTCTGTTGGTGGCCTGTTTTTCCACACACTGAACACTGCTCTTGAAAGTTCTAATCCTGTGTGTGGTGAGGTAATAGGATCCCATGCTAGTGTCCTATGTAACCAGGTGTATAGCTGTTTTTATTAACGCTGGGCGTGGTAGCCGCGGCTTAGAGCCGTCTGAGCCGCGGCTTGCGCGGCTAAGCCGTGGCGAGCCGCCACACCACCAAAATTAGCGTCCAAAGCACCACAGCGCCACATGCCAGCACAAATCATACACGTTACAGACAAAGTGTAAATTATCTTGGGGAGGTGCACATGTTCCTCGCATGGTGCTACTCTCCCGCCTGGCATGTGGCGCTGTGGTGCTTTGGACGCTAATTTTTCTCGATTTTTTTGAGTGATTACAAATCTCCCAAACCGTGTGGCTGCCAACACACTTAGCTGCGGCTAGCCACAGCTAATTTTCGCGGCTCGGCTCCGGCTAAGCCACGAGCCACGGCTTATTTACCCAGCGTTAGAAACCATGTTGTTGCCAGATTTTTCCAGGCATAATATCTTTTCCCAGGCAATACAAATTTGTCACATGCTGTTGCTGGCAAAAAACTGGGGGCAAAACGACTTTATGGAAGGATAAAACCTGCGACGAATAGTGGGATAAAACTGGCAAGGCAAGAAAGGGATTTTCCTGTTTTTACCAGGCACAGGTAATAGCCCAGCCAATGAGGTGGTTACTTCAGCACATGTGATTTTTGAGCTATCCAAAGAATGCGCCTATGCCTCGTACGCTCACACCCCCACCACCATGGAGGAGTCAACCAAGCTAAGGCGCGCTTGTAAAAATGTCACTGAACCTGTTCCTTTGCCGATTAGCTATTGGCTCTTCTTCAAGCGCGCTGTGCTCGAACGCCCTCAAGTGCGAGCACTGTTTGCAAAGCAGCCGCTCGATCCGGACAGTTTTTGAGCCCTGGTGAGGGAGAAGGCAAACCCGGCAATGTGGGGGCCCTCCTTCTGCCACAAGGGCCGCAGGCCGGAAGCCACCGTGCGGCGCTCGACCAACGACTTGCTGGCTGTTGCGTTTAGGTACTATGAGGCCCTCCTCCACCCGGACAGTCCAGTCTACGTCGCTGAGAGCAAGCGCTCCGTGGCCTGGGCCTGTTCGCCAAAGGTGTGGTCAGGGTGACTGCTGGCCAGGCCTTTGCTCCCTCCCATATCTTTGGGGTCTTATTTGGAGTCACTGATGAACACTTTACTGCGCTCGCGGCTGCCAAGTATCCATCGCTCTATTGGGATGACGCCATGCCGGGCATCTTCTATGGCCCTCTATCGCTCGTCAATCACGAGTGCAAGGCGCCACTGCGCTTTTCATTGCCGCGTAAGATCGACGCCTACCGCGCTGGAGAAGGAGTCACACTCGAGGAGTTTCACCACCTGCCGGCGATCTACGCGCGGTCAATCAAGGAGGGCTGGAGGGTGAAACCAAACCAGGAGATCACCGTCGATTACTTCAACACCGACGACGGCGACGGCGAGGGCGACCAGACCAGCGTCAACTTTTTTGGAGTCAAATGTAGATGTCACACATGCAGCCAGTAAAGTGTAAACATGAGTTGCACACAATGTTCTGTTTGACAATGTTGGTGCTTGATACTTGCGCGAGCGTTGTCATGGCTTCAGCTTGGTCGTCATCACGTCTGCCTTCGCCGTCAGCTGCTGCTGGTGGTGATCTTGTCGCCTCGCGGTGACAGCGTGCACTGAAGCCCGTAGCGGAAGCGCAGCGTGATGGCCATCTCCGTCTCCACCTCCTGGCCGGGCACAGGAGCGATGCGCTGTGCTTCGAGCGTGACTGGTACCTCGGGTAGAGACGCAAGCCCTCCTTGATCACGTTGTGCAAGTAGTCCATCTGCAGATGGTCTTTGAACGTCCATTCAACGTCGTCGTTAGAACCGGCCCTGCCCGCTCTGATGTGCTGCAGCTCGTCCATGACCAGCTTCAGTTTGTCGGGATGGGTGACGAGCAGGTAGACCAGGAACGACAGCGACGACGCCGTCGCCTCGTGCCCGCCCATGATCGTCGTGATCAGCTCGTCCTTCGACCTCCTGCCAGTTTCATCACACGCGCCACATCACATTCGCAGTTGAGAGCTGTGATGAGACGACAAGAGAAGGCATTCTCAAGCTGTGATGACGGGGCGCAGCGCACCGTGTCAGGGAATCCGCTGTTCTCTTGTCCCCCGATGAGCACGTCCAGGAGGTACTTCCTGCGCTCGCCTGGCGACACCACGCCGACAGTCAACGGGCACGCTCTGGTGCTGAGGGAAGGAGGTGGCGAGGGGGTACCGGTGGCGCCGCCGTCGGCGATGGCCTCCCTTCGCTCCTTGAGGAGTCGTCGCACGATCCGGTGGATCTTGTCGTTGCACTGCGCAAAGTGGGTTTGGCTGGGGAGGAGGCGGAACGGGAAGTAGTCGTAGAGCGGCACCAGCTGGATGCACCGCTTCTGCATCCCTCGCAGGATCACCGACACGTCCGCATAGATCGAGTTGTCTGTGGCGTTGTCGTGTGCGCATGGCGCGTATGAGTGAGTCAGCCATGCGAGGCTAGTGAAGTGGCGAGAGAGAAGAGTGTGCGTGGGAGTGAGCCATGCGAGGCTAGTGAAGTGATAGGAGAGAAGAGAAGATACCGGTGTGCGACTGCGAGCTGTCTTCGATGGCGTTGAAGTGTTGGCCAAAGGCCATCACGCCAATGTTGTCCAGCGTCAGGTGGCTCAACTCCTCACAGACCCACTGCCTCAAAAAACTGGATAAAACTCCACCACTCCACCACTTCACTAGCCTCACATTGGCTACAAAATATTTTGTATCCAATTTGTTATTGGTAGATACAGAGCATAAAATGGGGCAAGACACTAACTGTGAAATGGGGCAATAACCAGGAACCAAACCTTTTTGGTCTATTTTGTCATTGGTAGATACAATGTTTGTGTCAAACAGGGCAATAACCGGGAACCTCACAATTTGTGTCTATTTTGTCATTGGTAGACACTAACTGCTGTGAAATGGGGCAATAACCGGGAAGCAAACCTTTTTGGTCTATTTTGTCATTGGTAGACACAAAGTGTAAAACAGGGCAATAACCAGGAACCACTCCATTTGTGTCTATTTTGTCATTGGTAGACACTAACTGCTGTGAAATGGGGCAATAACCGGGAAGCAAACCTTTTTGGTCTATTTTGTTATTGGTAGATACACAATCCCACCCATCAACAACAACTTATGTCCATGCTATGTACACACCCGCGCACCGCGCACGCACACGCACTGCACGCACACCGCATGCACACACCGCACGCACGCACACTGCACGCACACACCGCACCACTTCAAGGACTGCAGCAACAGGGCAGGCCGCAGCCAGATGGACGAGGGCGAGGTCGCCGCCCCCACGCTCATGTAGGCCAAGGCCCTGCAGCTGCTCTTTGAGAAGATGAAGAAGGGCGACAACGCCACGACGACAATGAGGAGGAAGCTCAATAGGGAATGAGGAAAGGGGAGAGCGTACGGGGACGGAGAAGGCGCCTTGGCTGTTCTTCAAGGCCTGCATGAGGTCTGTGGGCTTGGTCCTTGAGGCGCAGTAGAGCGAAGTTGGAGGCCTCAGCGCCCTTGCGCCAGTAGACGCTGCTGTGCTGCTGGCCCGACGCCGAGACGGCCCGAATCGGCTGAAGATGGAGTGCACGCTCTTGTGCGCGTGCGTGTGCGAGCGCAGAACTCGCCCATCTGGATGGACAGCATGTTGCCGAGGAGAGGTACGCCGTCATGCTCCCTCCACAGTGTGGTACATGCGCGTACTCACAGTGAGTTACCTCATCTGTTCGTTACGCAATCAATGCAGGGGTAAGACGTACCACCGTCTGTTCACGCACTACGGACGCACGGACGATCTGGAGAACGACCCCAACTTGGGCCGCAAGGAGACGTGCCACTACGATAACCTTGAGCAGACTGAGGCCGGCTACGAGTCGATCATCGAGGAGAAGACTGGCAAGAAAGGCTACCGCAAGGTTGACATGGCCTCGGGCAACATCGGTTCCGATAAGGCCCGCGCGAGACACGCCTCCCCAGTCGAGGAAGAGGAGGAAGTCAGGTCTTCGTCGAGCAGCCTGTCGTCGCTCCACCCGATGGTGCAGTCGCTCATCAACTACATCTACTCGGGCGCCAGCATCCAGCCTGACACCTGGGCGCGCAGCCAGCCTTTGACCTCTTCGTCATCGGCGACACACCCGACTACATGGACAACCACAAGGACTACGACGAGGATGACCGTGACGATTTGTAGCGGCTTACCGAGCGCCTCGCGCCGAGCAATAAACCGTGTCCCCCACACTTTCTGGCGCACAATCCCGCACTTTTTTCGCACACCGAGCAATCCTGCTGTTTCCCGCACCCGCGAAAACCGGCTTTTGTGCGTGCGGGTTGTTTTTGCACAATCCCGCACTTTGCTCGCTTTTCCGTTCCCGCAGTGTGGTGCGTGCAAGCTCGCCAGTGTGGGAGGCATATATACTACTTCAAAGGCAGTCATGGAGCAACCAACGTACACAATCTCACATCACTGTCTTACTCTCTGACCCCCCCCCAACTCAATTTAATTTAAACTCCTCCCTCGCAGGCCAAGAGAGAATAAGCGACAGAGACAACGTCGTCGCTCTTATGAGGGCCGTATGATCAAGAAGGTGAAAAAAACAATTTTTTTGCTACATTGTTATCAATAAATGAATTACTGACAACAGTAAACATCAGCAACAACTAGCAAAAACAGAGCACTCAGAAGAGACTAAACATCAGAGGCAATTCCGTCGTGTAGGGGAGGGACGAACGCTCAAGAAGATGGTACAATTTGCTGCATTGATACCTGTGTGCCAGTGAATTGCTGATCATTGTAAATGTCAGCAGCTGGCAGCGATGCAAAACTGCAGCAACAACACTAGTGCATTTGAGGATACATCCTCAGTGAGTAATATGGCTGTGTCAGGTACAAGAGATCTCTCTTTACTGCCTGCTCTTCATTAATTCTGCTTTGTATTTGACATCTCCCATAGATGAACACATATCACCACCTGTGGACCAGGTAGTAGAAGAGCAGCCTTGTATTGATGTATCTCCTGACTGTGTGTTGCCAAATATCACACAAGAAGAAAAGTACATAAGACTATTCTGGTTTGTTTAATCCATTCAATTGCTAATCAATGCTCTATATGTATTTTCAGACCTAAGACAATTATCTACAAGGTGAATCTGCCTTCTTTGAATAAAGACCAAAGGAATGGAGCAAATGCTAAGCTCTACCAGAGCACCCGAGCCTATCAAGAAGCTTCTGGGCAAGAGTTGCCCCCTGCAGGAGAGCCTTTAAACTATCTGGTTGTCAATTCTGACTCACCAAATCAAATCCATCGTTGGGAAGGACCTGAGAAATCTACAGTATGTTTTATTCTTCTACATTTACATTCACATGTCCATACTTCACTCTCACACACATATGCAGATTCTCCACATCCACCAAAATGCTCTCAACAGGCCAGAGCTCTTCAAGCTGCTGACAGAATCCACTCTTGAACTGGCATCTAAGGTCAAGCCTGCTGACACTAAAAATATTCGTACTGAAGGATCCCTCACCTACCATGTTGGCCACTGGAGAGTATATAGTGCCAATATGGTTGCCTCACAGGATAGTCGTACTGCTGCCTTCCATGAGTGGTGTGAAGTAAACAAGGAGCTCTTAGAACTTCTTGATTCCTGGTTTAAAACCAACTTCCCTGATATGGCTGACTGCTACCTTCAAGTGACCTTCCCTGACAATCCTGATGGAACACCAGCAACTCGGCCCTTTGGAGCATTCCACATCTGTGCAATCAATCTACATTCTAACACCTCAATGCACTATGACAAGAAGGACTACAAGCAGGGGCTAGGGATGCTGGTGCCCTTTGGAGACTATACTGGCTCAATTCGATACCCAGAGCTTCGGGTTGAAGCTCATCTTCAGCCAGGTGACATTGCAGTCTTCCAGACTGCAAATCTACTTCATGGAAACTATGGTGTTACTGGTGATCGCCACTCTCTGGCCTTCTTCTGCTACAACACAGCATTCCACACTGTCCTTAAGGACTGTCCAGAAAATCCAGAGGTTACTCAATATCACCTGGACAAGAAGAATAAGAGGAAAGCCAAAAACAAGTCTACTATGTCTGAAGATGGCCACTCACTCCCACGCCGTAGTGGCCGCCTTGCAAACAAGACCAAGAACTAAGCTACTTGAGCATTATCTTCTTTCTCTTTTACATTCCCTTGTTCTTTGACAAATGTAAGTGCAATCATAAAGATCACAATGGTGGATGGTGGAAATTCTGCTTGTCCCATCCGCCTGCCCACGGTCCAATTTGTGCATGAGAACGCGTATGCATGCGTGCACACAAGTTTTTTGCTCCACTCCCGACCTCTGCCAAGAACTACGAGAAGGGCATGTTCACTGAGATCATGCGTCCTCTCCTCGGCCAGGGCCTTCTCCTCAGCAAAAGTATCTTGATCCCTTCCCTCTTGGTCCAGCTCTTTCGCTGCACTCACCGACGTCTGAGCCTCTGTGTTCACGCACACGCACACATGCGTGAACTTATAGGTGAGATATGGCGAGAGCACCATCGGCTCATCGCTCCGGCGTTCCAGCCGTCACACAATCGCAACGCATCGCCCGGTACGAGCGAGCTGCAGCACCTCCGCGCTTGGCTCACACTCGACGACTCATGCGCAGCGGGTCTCTCTTCCTCTCGCTTAGGCATGATCGAGCAAACGACTGCTCTCCTCAACAAGTGGAAGAAGTTCGCAGACTCCAGCCAACAACGTACGACGGCTTCGATCTGCTGTGGTGCTTGGATGGTTCCATCCAATGCGGCTACGTTCTGATCGTCTGCATGCTGTTGTATCTACCAATAACAAAATAGACCAAATATGGTTGGTTCCCGGTTATTGCCCCGTTTGACGCGACCATTGTATCTACCAATAATAAAATTGGTCCGAAAGTCGCCGGCGTGTGTGGTTCCCGGTTATTGCCCCGTTTTACACTTTGTGTCTACCAATGACAAAATAGACACGAATTGTGAGGTTCCCGGTTATTGCCCCGTTTCAAACTCTGTATCTACCAATAACAAATTGGATGTGCCAACACTGTTTGTGCTTTCTTTTTTTCGGCCTCAGAGATGGACGAGCACAAGAAAAGCCACATCAGGGCGGGATACCTGTGGCGGCTGGCGCACACCTACGCCACGTCGAATCCGCCTCTCGCCCAATTCTACATGTACCTCCCCTAGCGACCTAAATATTTTAATTAACTTTTTAATCAAATCAAATCAAATCAAATTTAAATGGCCAGGTCTGAGTTCCGGCGGCTCGCCTGCGCGCGCGACATTGGTATGTCTCCCTCTCCCCTCTGGCCAAGGAGGCGCCTGGTGTGCTGGCGGCGGACGCTCACACGCCCTCGCCTTTGTTTGTTGTGCTCGTGTCCTGCTGCGCGCGCAGACATCACGGGCGTGGCCAATCAGCGCTACTGCTCGCACTGCTCGGCCCTCTTCATCCCCTCACAGAACTGTGCGCGGCCCCTCTCCTGCTGCATTCTCTGTGTCGCTCACGTTCGTGCTCTGCGTCATGTCGTGCGTGCGCGTGTGGATGTGGTCCCTGTGTGTGGGTGACATGTGTGGCTGTGCGTGTATGTGTGCAGGCAAAGTACGGCTGCGATCCATCGAGCAGTGCTCCAAGACTGTCAAATGCGAGTTCGAGCGGAAGAAGAAGGAGGGCCAGAGCAAGAACACGGCCGTCGTGGTGAGCGGGGGACTCTTCTCCGCCCCCATTGCGTCCCCGAGCAAGGGATGGGTCAACGTCTCAACGGCCGACGACGAAGCAAACTCCAAGAAGCGAAAGCGAAAGCACACGAGCAGCAAGAACACACTCGTACGTATCTGTTTGTTCGTGCGTGCGTGCTTGTGCGTGGTGTCGTCGCTGCGGCTGCGTGGTGGCTGACGACAGTGCGCAGGCGTACCATTGCAATGTGTGCGAGCATGTGACCTACTTTGAGGGCACACCACCTGGGCTCATCTCGCGCAAGGAGGAAGAGATGAAGGCCTCGCTGAGCGCAAAGTCCTTGGCCGACACGGGCGGCTCCACGCCCAAACAGCAGGGCAACAAGAAGAAGAGCAAGACCACGCCCGGCAGCAGCGAGCGAAGGCGCGTCCCTGCCGCGGCCAAGAAGAAGAACACGCTCAAGGCCATGCTCGCCCAGAGCCAGCACGCAGCCAAGGCCAACTCTGCGCCGTCTGCTCTCAGCCTCTACTCCTTCCTCGAGTCCCTCAAATAGCTATTGTGAATGAAGGAG
>CDFA01018719.1:0-13278 GCA_000826305.1 Acanthamoeba healyi
AGGGTGTAGGGTCAGGCGTGGAGGAAGTTGGTACGGGGCGTGCGTGGCGAGGAACCCAGACGGGGGAAGACATCTGCCGTCGTGTGTCGGTCGTTGACGTCAACTGTGGTGGCGGCGCGCGAAGAAGACAGACGCATGAGGAGAGGTGACGGCGGGGGCGACGCGGCTGGGACGTGGCCGCCCGCGCGCGGTGGAGCGATGCGCGAAGCCTGCTGCTGTGGGAGACCCCACGGCGGCATGGAGTCGGCCCACCTGACCTCGGCCAGACGCAGGAGACAAGTTCCCTCTACCTCCTCGTCGTCCAGCGAGTGCTCCCGGTCCATCGTGTCCGTGCTGAGCTGTTGCCTTCTGGCTTGTTGCTGTGTGTCGCGTTGTGTGGCCGGCTGGATCGAGAGTGCGTGAGGAGAGCGCGAGAGAGGTCTGGCCGAAAGGCGGCTTTGCTATCCCGTGGCGTGTGGCGTCGAGCTCGGGGTGGTGTGTGGTTGCCTTCTGCCGATGGTGTGGGCGTACGCGAGCGGTGGTCGGCGAGGGCGTGTGTCCGTCTGTCACCTGCGGGGTTGGGATGGGGGATATCTTATCGCCTGGTGGCTCTGACGCAGTCTTCCGGCGACTTTTCCGCGTAGTCTTCCGCCGACTGCTCCCTGTCCTGTCGCCGTCACTCTTCCTCTCTTCGCCCCACGCGCTCGCGTGTGCAGCGTCGTGTGCGTGCGGGGAAGTGGCACGCGCGCGCTCATCCTCGCTGTTGGGCACTCTCGTGTTTGTGTGTGTGTGTGTGTGTGTACATGCGACGAGGAGGAGAGCTGGCGTTGACTGATCCTGCACTCTCCAACGGTGGACAAGCATCATGGTGGATCGTCCACCACGGACGTATCCGACCTTGCGCGCGTTCAATTGTCAACTGCTCCCGCGTCGCTCTTGCGCGGCCATCCAGTCTCGGAGGTCCTTCTGTCGGTCGCGTCGTCGGTCATCTTCTTCGTCGCTCCAGTTGCCGATGGAGAGCGGCCAGTGCTCCTCCGGCTGGAAGAACTTGGCCATGAAGATGAGGTACACGAGCGGCGGATACACCGAGTAATAGAGGAAGATGCCCAGCCCAATCACGCTGCAAGAGGATGAAGACATCAGCGTATGCATTCTTTTTGTGTGGTGAAGCAGACGCGTGCGTGTGGTACTGTGCGCATGTGCAGCGGGCCGAGTGCATATGAAGCGCGACAGAGAGTGTGTGTGAATGTACCAGTCACCAGCGTCGAGCGTGATAAATATGAAGATCCATCCAACGAGCTCCAGGAGATTGAAGAAGAGAAGCGCCCAACAGTACGTGCTCAAGACGCTCACGCCGTACCACCAACACTCTGCACACAGAGACGTTACGTGGGTGAGCCTCTGGACAGCATTGCCACCAATCCGGCGGGAGGGTTCGATATAGAGTCGTTTGCGTACCGCCTGTGCTGCTCTCGCTGATGGTGCTGCCTCTGACTGGCGGATAGAGGCGGAGGAGAAGGAGGAGTCCAAGGTACATCACGATGAACACGACCGCTCGCACGATCCAATAGACGGAGCCGACGTCGCCCGTGTCCGTCGTGCTGTAGATGCCCTCATCAAAGCCGAATATCATCATCGCCTGTGGAGATCATGCCACACCGCCCGCTGCGTGAGTTAGCACAGCAGGACAACAAGAGCAAGGAGAGGAAGAGGAAGAGGAAGAGCACCTGCACGCCCAAGTCGAACACGGAGATAAGAGTAGAGGCCACGAAAGTCTGCGTGAGGATGCGCTTGGTGACGCGGTCCGCCCGCAGGCTGCTGATGATCTGCTCAAACGACGCGTCGTGCAGGATCAGCGTGAAGATGAACGCCGCCACTGCCGCCTGGCAGAACATGAGCATGAACCGCATGAGCAGCCTGCAGCACCCACCCACACCCACACCCGCTTGTGAGCTCCGTCGCAAAGGTCTAGCTGAGGTCAGGGAGAGGGGGGGGGGGCACACCAGCAGATTTTCCAGATGGGGCTGAGGGAGGGCGGGATCAGCACTTGAATCGCCACCCTCGTGATGTTCACGAAACAGAGGAGCCATAGGAAGGCGAGCGCCGACGATCGAAACAGGCGCACGTTGCTGGTCTCGCGCAGGATTTTGACCGTGCTGCGCAGCTTCCAGAGCAGGAAGAGGAGGAAGAGGACGGGCGGCGTGAGAATGACGACCGCGTAGACGGTCAGCTCGTCGTAGACGTGCACCGACGCGCCCACAATATCATTGCAGGTGACCCGGCCGCCCATCTTTTCCCTCTATATCTTGCGCCCACCACGAGCGAAGTTTTTAACTTTTATTTTTCTGTTTTCTCATTGGCCCACCGCCGTCGACCGAAATGTTGTCGAGTTGATTTTGGTGCGATTAGTTTTCTGATTTTATATACTGTTGAATAATTAATTTGTTAATCGATCGAGTTAGATTAAAAAAAAAAGCAAAATGGAGAACGAGCACGCCAAGGAGGCCACACCTGAGGAGAACAAGTCGGCTACGATCAACGGCGGCGAGGCTCCCACCGCGAGCGTGGAGCATAGCGCGACTGAAAAGGACAGCACTGCCAGCGCGCAGACCGAAACCAGCGGCCAGGAGGGCGGCGAGGGCGCTGCAGCTGCTGCCGAGGGCGGCAATCGCAGCAGGCGCGACAGCGATGCAGGGCGACGCTCGAGGAGCAACTCCGCCAAGGCGTGGAAGGTGAAGGGGGCCGAGGGCGCGAGCCCTGCCACCGCCCCCGCGCAATCCGCCAACAAGGCCTCCGACGTCACGCTAACCTCTGCTGCTGCGGTACTGGCTACCCCCTCAGCCGCTGCCGCGTCGTCTCCTTCCACCTCGCCTGCCACCCCACAGCACCAGCAGCCCAAGCACGCCAGCAAGCCCAGGTCCCGCAAGGGCTCCCGAGCAGGTAATTGAAACGCGCACTACATTGCTGGCGATTTGGTTTGCGTTTTTGAAATTGATTCGCTGCCAAATGCGCGCGCACACAAATTTCAACGCCTGACGCTGCTTCGCTTCACTGGCCGCGATGCGAGCAGGCCAGCTAGAATCGCCGCGCTCGGATTCGCCAGCGCACGACGACGGCTCGTCGATCTTGGGCCACCGCCTGCAGACGCCGTGGACGTTCTGGTTCTCGCGCAAGGACAGGAGGAGGTCCAACTCCATCTCCGCAGGTCCCTCTGGCACTGTGGTCATCGACAAGAAGCAGGACAAGAAGGAGCACATGGAGCACCTCGTCCAGATCGGCACCTGCCGCACCGTGGAGGAGTTCTGGCAGTACGCTCCTGCCCTCCCACTGCCCTCACACCGCTTGCTCTTTCTCTCTAATCACCAGCTCCATTCTCTCTCTCCCTCTACTAGTCACTATGCGTATATCCAGAGGGCCAGCAACCTCCCAAAGGAGAGCAATCTCTACTTCTTCAGGAACCAGCTCAAGCCTATGTGGGAGGTACGCGCGTATTGATCAGCTCGTGATTCCTCCCAACTAGGTTCGTGCTCACTCTTCGCTTCTCCGCGACGTTCGTGGCGGCAGACATTCCCCAAGGGCGGCTGCTTCATCATCAGGGTCGACAAGCGCACCGGCGCCCTGGACAAGATGTGGGAAGAACTGGTTCGTGTTTCATCACTCGAACACTTACGAGTTGGCGTAGCTAACCGATGATCATGCAGTTGTTTGCGTCCATCGGCGAGCTGTTTGAGGATCCCAACGTGGTAGGTGTTGAAGTGAGCATCAGGAGCAAGGAGGACGGTCTGTCTGTGTGGACCAAGACCAACCAAAAGCCCATTCGCCTCAGCATCGGGTAATCCCTTCTCACTCATGCACGACACAACCTCTGCGTCACACACGACACGCACCGCACACTAACGGTTCTGATTGCGTCCTGTGCGCGCAGGGAGAAGCTGAAGCTGATGCTGGACCTGGACGACGTGTTGTACAAAAGCAACTCCACCTCCATCAAGGACCGTTCTACGTACAAGAACGCGCAGAAGGTCCTGGTCGCGTCGTGATCTACGGGTGCATCAAGACAAACAAAAATGATCGAAACAGAGACTCTGGAGGCGGAGGAGAAGGTGGAGGCGCAGGCGTGCGTGGACGGCAAGCAAATCAGTGCGGAAGCGGCAGGGAAGAGGAACAGCAGCAGCGGGAGAGAGCGTGAAGAGAATGGGTGTGCAGCTCTCGCTCTCTCCTCGCCAAAGGACTTGTGTGCAGGACCTCTCCCGCACAGATAATAAATATTTTAAAATTGAAAACGAAATACAGAAAAATGAAAATGAATACAATTCTTTTTACTTTCTGTTCCGAGGTGTACGATCCCTCAAGCCTTCTTGAGGGCGTTCATGGCGTGCGCTCCGGCAGAGGAGCCGAGGGCGAGGGCGTTGGAGGCAGTCGCCTTGAGGAGGTTGTTGGCTCGCGCCTGGGCCCCGGCAGGAATCGCCGCTGCCTTTCGCTTGCCGCCTGCCGCCCCCGTCGCCGCCTTTCTTGTCTTTGGTGCAGCCCCTTGCTTCGTGGTACTTGCCTTCTTCGTCGCCTGCTTCTTGATGATCGTCTTCTTTGGTGCTCCCTTTTTGGGCGCTCCCGCGCTTCTCTTTGCGCCTCCTCCACCTCCTCCCTTCTTGCCACCCGCCGCCCTCTTTGGCATGATCTGCTCCGCGTTCTTGTTCGTTACCTGTCGTGAACTTGTCTGGACGGCAATTTTTTATTTTCAAGAATTACTCATTTTCTTTTTGAATATTTTCCAAAAAGGATAATGTGCCCTTATCGGGATTTACCACGTGCAGTGGAATGGTGACTGGTGGAGCCAAAGGCCGAACAACCTGGGTACCGGCTCGCGGCCCAGCAACAGTCAACTGCAACATCAACGTTACGACAAGAACATCGATCGATCTTCCGATTTTTAGAGGCTGGATCTCTAGAAGGCGGCTGTTGGAAACGGAGAAAGGAGAGAACGCCCAGTCCGTGCACACGCTTGCGTGGTGGAAGAGAGATTCTACAGCGCCCCCCCCCCTCCTCATCCTCTTCCTCTGGTCTCTCCTCAGATCAGCCCACACATCAGTGAGGACGGCTGGCTTCCACCATGCAATCGTCCGGCGAAAGTGAGTTTGACAGTTTGTCTGCGGTGGAGCGCGTCTATCCAGATTGGGTACGTACCCGGCTTGTGCCTTGTCTCTCTCTCTCTCTTTTTGACTGTGCCCTGCGGCCTCTCTCAACCTTCCACTCTCCTCTCTGTCTCTTCTCATGGTCCATGCAGATGATCAATCTGGAGAGTCAGTTGAAGGGCTCCGCTCCTGGTGCTAAGTTTGACCAGGAGATCATTCGCACCCTGCTCATGAAGGTAGCCCTCATCTTGTGGTGTAGGAGTAGGTGTAGGTGCGGTGTAGCGTAGTGCCAAACTTTAAACTCGCTCTTGGTGCTTGCGGCCGCAGCTGCTGCTCTCGCCGACGATGGCGGTGGCCGGAGCGCTGTGTGAGAGTCTTGTGTCGTCGAGCCACGACTACGAGTCTGTGTGCAACTCGCTGCTGATCATCTTCCGTCACAACCGATTGGACATGCGCCTCGTGGAGTGGGCTCTCCAGAACGAGATTGAGACCTGTGGTGCGTGGACCTTCTTCTCTCATGCTTGCCGCCGCTGGTGCCACACCTCACCGCTGTGCGATCTCGTCTACTGCACAGAGGGAGGAACAACGGCGACGCTGTTCCGAGGTATGACGGTCGGCGTCAAGCTGGTGAGCATCTACTTGCACATCAAGGGCCACTTCTTCCTTAAAGGCGTGCTGCAGCCCCTCATCGCACAAATGCAGACCACACCCGCCATCGAGGTTCGTGGCACCATCACTACCCGCACACTCGCCATCACGCTCCAATGTCACCTGATCTCACCATTCGACGGGCGTGCACAGGTTGATCCAATGAAGCTGGCCGACTTGTCACAGCTTCCAGACAACCAAAAGAAGCTGACTGACTGCGTCGAGCACATGTTCCTAGCGATGGAGTCTGCGATCGAGATCTTCCCCACGTAAGACACGCTCTCTCCCACACATTGCAATGCGGAGTGTCGCCTGCTGATCAAATTGTATGCGTGTGCTTGTCCGACTCGACCAGATCTCTTAGGCGTGTGTTCCAGATGGCGCACAAGTTGGTGGGCGAGAAGTTCCACGAGAAGGGCTACGAGCTGATAGGCGGCTTCTTCTTCCTTCGATACGTGTGCCCGGCTCTCGTGTCGCCTGAGCGAGTAGGCCTCGCCTCAGGTAAGCGATATCACACCCCCTCGGCAACTTGCTCCCGCACGCACGCACGCACGCACGCACGCACGCACGCACGCTCTCCGTGCTAACCCGATGGTGCTTCGGATGTGCCGCACACTGCAGCGCTGTCCACCGAGACCAGACGATCCTTAATTTTGGTCAGCAAAGTCTTGCAGAACGCGTCCAACGACGTCCTGTTTGGGGAGAAAGAGCAGTACATGGTATTTATCAACGATTGGATCGGTGCGCCTCCTCCTGCATGCTGTCTATATCTTCTCAATCATGTCCGTCCCATGCAGAGGTAACTGATCATGATCTTCTGTCCTCATACACAGAGGTCAAGAAGGAGAGGATGCAGCGATTTTTGAGTCTCCTTGCCACAGTGGCAAGCGACGCCGAAGTTCACCCTTCGCCTCCGTTCATGGTACGCGCATTTAACTCCCGCTGGTGTGGTTGTTGCCGCAGTCGCCGCTGGTGCTCAGTCCGACTTCTCTCTTCTGCGTGTGTGCACGCGACAACAGGAAAAGATGTCAACAGAGGAGGAGCGAAGGCTGGCCGTGCGAGCGCTGGTCAATGGCTTCTACACGCACAAAGAACAGATGTCCGCTGCGCTGGCCGGTCATAAGGAGGTACCTTGTCACTCATCACACGCCTGGCCGTGTGTGTCGTGTCTCACCTTGGTTTCCGCACGCAGCACTTGCTGTTTGATCGCCTCATGCAAGCGGTGGATCCGGCGGACCTGCTCGTGGTGGAGAACGTCACGCTCAACTTCAATAGGGTGCTAAGGACGTCGCTGGGCGAGATCGAGGTGAAGCGGACGCCTGACTCCCTCATGGGACGCAAGAACAAGGACAAGAAGAAGGAGAAGGAAAAGGAGAAGAAGAAGATGGAGGGCAAGTATACCGCCAGGGAGGACGTCAAGGTGATGGGCAAGGGCCGATGGCGAAAGATCAACAGACCAGTGGCCGACTTCATCCACCACGAAGAGCTCGCCAGCTTCTCGCAGGCAATGCGAAATGTACGTTCCCATCGGCATCACCTGACGCCCTGCCGTCACACAGCATACTCACGCTCACGATCCCGTGCTGTGCAGGCAGCAACAACGGAGGCGACGAAATCCCTCGAGACGCAGATTGCGGTTCTCAAAGAACAGTTGTCTGCCGAGCGCGAGGTGCGGAACAAGGTGGAGACACAGCTCTCGCTTGCGCGATCGCACATCGCCCAGGAGGCGGCCAAGCGCGAAGGCCAGGAGCGGCTGCTGGCGGCCATGCTCGAAAAGCTCAAGAGCGCCGGCATTGCGTTCACCCCGCCACCCTCACCCTCACCAACTCCAGCCGTCACCCACAACAACATCTCGTCTTACCCGGGATCCAAGTCAGGCACCCACGCTTCCTTGGCCCAGCCATTCGTCCTCACGCGACACAACAGCAGCCCCAACAAGCTGCTCTCTGCCAAGCTGCCTGCGGCCAGCCAGAGGGAGAGCTCATCATCACAATCGCTCTCGCCGCTATCTGCACAGACGAAGCAGGCGCACACATCGCCGCGAGAGCACCAGAAGATTAGCCCACGAGCTGGCTCCTCGTCAAAGTCTTCTTCGTCTGGAAGCCAGTCAGCCACGACCTCCAGCACACCGACCTCAGCGATTCCTCCAGCAGTCGGCCCGCGCGTCCGCCAGTCATCGGGCGGCGGGTCGCTCATCGCGACGGCTTATCAGAACAGCGGCCGACCGCTGATGGCGGTCGATGACGGCCAGAGCGGCCAGTCGCTGACCGATCGACTGGTGGACAAGATGTTCTCGATTGATTGTGGCCTCGAGCTGCGGGAGACGAGGGACGGCCGATTGTGCTTCTGCGGCTGCGAATGCGTGGATTGGCTCGTGGAGGAGCTGCGCGTCGGACGCGACAAGGCCGTCGCCATTGGCGAGAAGCTCCTCTCACGAGGCTTCTTCCGATGTCTCGTCTACGAGGTCGCCTCCTTCACCGACGACCGCACCCTCTACCAAGCCACCGTCCCCACCGACGCCGACCACGACGTCTGAACGGCCGTATTAAATATAAAGAAATAGTTTCATTTTATTTTCTTTGCTTTGGTTTGTTTCTTGAACGCCTTTTTTTCAATTGATAATCAATCGCAATTGGAGGAAATGCAACAGCGGAGGGTACTGTCTCGAGTGGCCACGGCCTCCTTCTGCCGGCCTGCGACGACCAACGGATCGTCGCGCTTCCTCTCCACCTCTTTTTCTTCGCATGATAATGCGGATTCCTATTCTTCAATTCATCCGGCCTCCGCTGCTGCCCTCCCTACCTTCCTGACTCCTTCATACGCCTCGCGTAGTGCGGCTGCTTTCAGCCCTGTCTCTTCGCAACGTACGTTACCGATTTAGTTATTGCCCCCCCCCCAGCATTGCTTGCCGGAGTGACTCCAATTCACCGCCTGCATGCTGCAGGATTGGCTATGGTGCCGCTCGATCGTACGCTTGAGATCGTGCCAATGCCGCGGGACAGCATCTTGGACTTGGTGCTGCCCAGCCTGCCTCTCCCTCTCCCCATTGACGCGCCCGCCGAGGGCATCAACGGTACAACCGCCTCCGCCACCACGCCCTTCTCTTGCCCGCGCCTACGCTGACTGCTGAGACATCATGCAGCGCCCATGGAGGCGGTCAAGAGGACGTACCAGCCATCAACGGTGAAGAGGCACCACAAGCACGGCTTCCTGGTGCGCATGCGGACCAAGAGCGGCCGTCGCACCATCGCCAGGAAGCAGGAAAAGGGACGCCACAGGCTCGGCATTTGAGAGTGCTCTCGCCCTTGCAAGCCACCACGTTGAATACACACCCATCCTCCACGTCCGTCACTCCCAGATGCCAGGGCGTTGTGTGCAAGAGGAGACATGTTCTAGGTTCCGCCAAGGCGCTGCAGGGCCAACGGAGGAGGTCTCTCGCCGTTGGATCCTTCTCCGTCAAGGCCTGGTCTGGGAGCGGGGCTCAGTAGGTGGGCTTGAAGACGTGCACGTCGCCCGCGCTGTTGCCGCCCACGATCACGTTGGCGTCGGGCTTCGCGGCAACCGTGCTCACCCACTTGGGCGTGCCCTGCATACAGTCCAGGAGGGTCGAAATGCGGCCAGTGAGCAGACGAACGCGAGGCAACAAAGCAGGGAACAACCACAACACGTACAGGAATGACCTCGCCAAACGAATACGTCGTGAGCGGAGTCGGTTTCTCGATATGCCACATGTACACCTGCGCAAGTCACAGACAAACGATAGCGTGGTGTTAGCGCCCGCAACCAGGTGACACCAGGCGAGAGTGGCCATAGGTGGTAAGTTAACCTGGTTATCTTCGCTACCGCAGATGATGTGCTCGCCCGTCCTGTCGGCAGTCAGGCCGGTGAAGTTTTTGGTGTTGACGTGCCTGGTGGTCGGTAGCCACGCCGCGCAGGGGTCAGAACACTGCAGCGACATCCACCACGAGAGAGAGAGAGAGAATTCGCTTACCCAGTGTAGGTCATGAGCGGAGTCTCCTTGTGCAAGTGCCACCTTTTGAGGGCTCCGTCTACCGACCTGTACACCAGAGACCATGGGAGTCAGCGTCATACGTAGCTAAGTGGCGACTCGGTCAGGTAGGCGTACGCGGAAACGAGCTGCTCATTGGTGAGGAAGCTAAGCGCCCACACAGCCTTGCGGTGATCACGCAAAATAGCAAACGGGGCTTTGAGGGATCTCAGGTCATAGCAGTGCACATGGTGGTCTGCATGCATGCGCAACAAACGTGACACGATGAGAATTGCCCCAATGAGAATTCTCTCTGCAGGGTTAGCTCTCACAGAGCGAGGAGCGTGCATACCGGCGGAGCTGAACGCCAGCATGGAGTCATTTGGCGAATAGCGAACACAGCAAACGGTGGCCTTAGAGGAGATACTACCGGTGGATGTTTTGTTGTCAATCGTCCACAACCGCACTGCACTCACACGCAGCAATAGTGAGACCTCAAGCGCACTTGCACAGACAGTATGCACGCGCGGCGTCTCACCTGTCCGATCATCAGAAGCCGACGCGAACTGCTTGGGACGGGCGGCCGACGCAAAGGAGACGCTCCACACACGCTTGGTGTGCTCATCAAAGGTAGAAACAGGCTGAACACACAGCAGTGAGTGACCGACGAAGAGGATTCGGGCAAAGCGACCAGCGAGGGTTTGTGTGCGCACCTGTCCGGTCTCGGTATCCCACAGGCAAATCTTACCGTCGTGGTCGCCGTTTGTCAAGAGGTGTCTTATGCCCTTGTTCCAGCTGAGCGTACTGTATAGGTGTCAAGAGCATGTCAACGTCCGTAGCTGAACGTTTGACACAACGTCAGCAGCTTGTTGGACGAAATACCTCATCTTGGTCTTGACAGGCAGCGTTTGAGCAGCTCTGGGTACGCTTCCGCCAGCATTCACGAATGAGTCGTAGGAGTAGATGGAGATGCGGTCGGTGAGCTGCAGGTGAAGGGCAAGTGAGAAAAGGAGGATGTATCTGCACTGAGCACTATTCATTAGGAGGGCGGACGCCGTACCTGAGACGCGGCGAAGTAGTCGCCAGTGGGGTCGAAGTCGATGCAGGTGACGACCTTCACTGATTGATCCTCGGCGACATTGTGAGAGGCGAGACGGCTGGAGAAGAGTCATTAGCGCACAGCCGCAATTCTCTTCAGTAGGGTGAGATGGTGCCGTGTACCTTGTACCCTTGAATCTGGCAGATGGCTCTATGGCGAGATCCCGCAGAGGATCTCTCACAGGCTCGCGCACAGGCTCTCGCACAGATTCGCGCACTTGCTCTCGCGCCGGCTCCCTAACAGGCTCCCGCACTGGCTCCCTTGTTGGCTCTCGCACGGGCTCTCTAACGGGCTCCCGCACCGGTTCCCTCGCATGCTCCCGCACTGGCTCGCGCTCGCGCTCCCGTACTGGCTCCCTAACATGTTCTCGCACCGGCTCGCGCTCACGTTCCCGTATTGATTCGCGTTCTCGTACTGGCTCTCGCTCTCGCTCGCGTTCGCGGTCTCGCACTGGCTCCTCCTTGATGGGAACAGGAGCTCTCTCACGAGATGCCACGCGTGGGCTACCGCCACTGAAGGAAGGCAAGCTTCTCAGAGTGAGAGGAGGGTAAGTGCGTGCATCACCATCATAATGGCCGGCGCCAGGCGAGGAACGTACATCGGCGAGCTGCGAGCTATGGGCGCAGAGGATAGAGGCTGGCCGAGCGCGAGCTGTATCTGATTGACTAGGCCGATGAGCTGATAAAACTGAGCCTCCCTCAGCACCGCTCTCAGCACGGTTCTGTGCGCACATACAGGCGTTAGAGTTAGCGCACAGTGACAGGTGAGAAAGAGTCACGACTGGGGACCGATCGTGTACCCGTCTGTGGGCAGCTCGACGCTGCCGTCTCGCAGATAGTTGAGAACGAGCGAGAAGAAAGTGCCATCCCGATCAATGAAGCAGGCTCCCTCTAGAGAGAAGAGTAGCGAGGGGCCAAGTGTAAGCAGTGGCGGTGCCGGCAGTGTTGAGGCAAGCAAGAGGCGCGCGAGTACCATCGTCTTGCATAGGCAGGGTGGTGCTGGAGAACATGGCCTCGAGAAGCGAGCCCTATGGTCGTGGAGATTTGCAGATTAGCAGAGGGGTCTAAATGGGGCGGAAATTGCATACCTTTTCGCGGCGGAGGGTGGCGGTAGTGGTCATGTACTTCTGCCCTCCCACGTTCAGCTTCACTGTCTTGTTGGCGGGCCACAACTGGTCGACCTCGGCAGGGTAGCCCCGAAGCGACGATTCGTCCCCCCCTCGCCCAGATGACGCCGCAGCCAGCGGCTCGTCCGTGCGCTGTCGCTTGTCGCGCTCCATCGTCTCCCCTCCTCCTCTGCTAAAGTCTCTATCTCCAACGCCGTTCGTCGGCAGGGGCCTACGACGCGACCTTCCTCCGCCACCCTCCCCAGCAGGCGCTCCCCATCTGTCCCGATCCATTCTCTCGCGAGTACTGCCCCCCCCCCGCTTTCCGCGCTCGTGTCGACCGAAAGACGTGAACCGAGAAGAACGAGGAAGAGAAAGAAAAAGAGAAAGAAATAAACGAAATGAAGGACCTGGTGTGGATTGTACAAAGTGCATGGAGTGGTGCGGTGCGGTGCGGTGCGGTGCGGTGAGGGGGACACTGCCGATAAATAGTGGAGGTCGAGGAGGAGGAGGAGGTGCATCTGAGATGCGTTACGGGGCTCGGGTTCTCAGGCTCAGTCGCTTTCCTCGTCGTCGCTCTGCTCGAGCTTGCTCTTGCCAGTCGTTCGCTCCTTCATCTGCAGAGAGCGATCAAGCTAGGCCTTAGCCTCTCGCCATCAGAGAAAGGGAGGACGTGAGATGTGTACCTCAACGGATTGGGCAATGGGCAAGTCGTCGTCGGAGCCACCGTCGATGTCGTCATCAGAGCCATCGTCGTCTTGTTCGCCCTTGTTCTCCGCCTCCTCGGTGATGCGCAGGAACACTTCCTCGAGCGTGGTGAGCGACACCAGCACGTCAGTGATGCCCAGCTCCTTCTTCTTCGACTCTAGCAACCTACATACGGTCCACACCAATGCGCTTGTCAGCACTCCGGAGCTGTCACACATAGACTCGTACAGCTGCAGGGGAGGAGGGAACGCGTACGCGAGGAAGCCGGAGAGGTCTTGCATCTCTGCGGGAATGCCGAAGTTGAGGTAGTCTGACACGCCATCGGCCTCCATTACGACTCCTGGGGTTCACATAGGCACGCGCGCATCTCAGCTCGATATCGATTGACCTCCAGTCATGACCACACGGCGCCGTTGCCATACCTTCAATCTGCGACTCGAAGAACTCGGTGGTGGCTCCGCGCGTTGATCTGTTGACGGCCACAGTAATTTGATAGCCCTGTGCAGGAACGAGGCCCAAGAGTGAGCCAAATGTTGTGTGGTGGCATGGTGGTGGTGGTGGGCAAACGTACGGCTCCGAACTTCTTCTTCAAGTGGATGGCCGAGCCCATGCACTGGAGCTG
>CDFA01018756.1:0-15352 GCA_000826305.1 Acanthamoeba healyi
AGTCGATGAAGAAGACGCAGGCCTGCGCGGGTGTGCGCACCATGATAACCACCAGCTTGGAGGTCTTGAGGATGACCTGAGGAGTCGTGAGTGGAGCAGGAGGACGCATCAAAGGATGAGTCGCGTGCGTGCATGCGAGAGACAGTGAGAAGAGGAGAAGCGGGTCCGCTCATACCTTGGTGGGGTAGTTGAGGAAGGCGAGGGCAGAAGTGCCCAGGCCCAGCGCCATGACCGAGAGGAAGGACAGCAGCAGGTAGTACCGCAGCGGCACCTTCTGGCCCACCACCCCGATGGAGTGCGAGACGGGCGCAGGCGCACCGACCGCAGCCGCAGCGGCTCCGCCGCCCATCTCCAATATGATCGAGCCCTTGGATTGCGAGAGGAAGCGACCGTTGAGGTTGTTGTTGTTGCTCACCTCGCCGCCGTCGTCGCCCTCTGCCACGACCACCAGATCGTCGTCGTCGCCGTCGTGGTCGTGTAGCGTGCGCCCAATCTCCCGCGAGGGCGGCCCGTCGTCGCCCGTGACATTGGCATCATCGTCATCGTCCGCCTTCTCCTTGCGCTCCAAGTCGCCCCACCACCGCCAGCGCGCGGCGTGTGCGCCCCCGGGGAGCGAGACGAGCCACGATCGGTAGTGGCGCAGGAGGAAGCGGAACGCGCCTCTGGCGACCGAGCCGCCCGTGGCGTTGCTGTTGTCGACGAGGCGCAGGTAGATGAAGGCCAGCAGCGCATTGAGCACGTAGCGCACGAGGGTGAGGTAGAAGCCGAACGTGTAGCCCTTGATGGCGAACAGCATCTCCTGCATGTAGCCCGACACGATGTGCGCGGCGAACAGGCCCACGCCCCAGACCGCCAGCGTCTGCGCTCCACCCCCTCCGCCGCCTCCGCCTCCGCCCGGCATGATCGTTGCGTCGTCTTCCGCGATCAACAACAGATCCTTCACGTCCCCTTTTCCTTCCTCTCCCTCTTCTCCTCTCTTCTCTTCCTCCTTCCTGTCGATCAGCGACAACAGACTCCTCCTCGCCTCCTCCGCCTCGACCACGTCCTCGATGGTCGCTGCCCCGACCGCTGCGATGTCCGCCGGCGCCACCGCACCACCACCGAATAACCGGAACTCCCCCGTAGACTCCAGGGCCGGCTTGCGGGCAGGTCACTGCCACGCCACGTCTGCGGGAGGTCTCCCTTGTCGCCCTTGTCCGTCTCCTCGAGTCTTTGGCGGAGCTTCGCCGGAGTTCCACATTTTAAATATATTAAAAATAAAACTAAAAAACAAATTATTATTGTACAAAGCGTCGAAGTGTTCAAACAGACAAGACGCGGGCGATGGATGCATCATCATCAGGCATCAGAGAGCGCTGGTGGTGCGGCTGGTGGCCGTCGCGCTCGGCGTGGGCGTGCAACGGCCGATGAAGTTGTAGTTGGAGAAGAGTTCCTCGTCACGAATGCGGCGCATGGCCATAAGGACAATGCTCTTGACCTGAATGGACAGCAAAGGGTAAGGCAAGCGAGCGAGGAGATGAGAGGCCGCACTCACTACACGATCAAGAGGACGAAAGAGAAGAGGAAATGAAAGAGGAGAGATCAATACCGCATAGGCGGGGTCCTTGCTGGAGTAGTACACATTGGGGATGAACGGGAGGTAGTGTGCGGGCGTGTCTGCAGGGAACTGATACTCAAAGTACCTGTACGACACATGACGCCTTAGCCCTTGTGATGGTGGCGATGCCTTGCGTAGCGATGAATGCATAGCAAGAGCGACACAGCTGAGCGATGGTTCAGGGTAAGTCCTCGTACATGACGTTGGGCGTGTCGCTGTGGTTAATAAGATGGCCCCACCCAAAGGGATTGTGCCCGTTCGTGCTGCCCTCCTCCACGTCGAGCCATGTCGCGTCGCACAGCCTGATCACAGTGCAAGTACGCAACATCAGCACAACATCCGAGCGACCTCACCAGCTTGGGCACACGTCACGAAGGAGGTGGATACCCAGCAAAGGGGCCGAACTTCTCGTAGATGGAGCGGAAGAAGTAACGCGAGAGGCCTCGAGGTCGTCCATCTACCGAGGACCCATCAGAACGTCGTATCAGATAGCTGTGTCAAGGAGCGATTGGACGTCAGCGCCAAGCGGAGCAGAGATCACAACAACAACGAGCGCTGAGATGGGCAGCTTACTCGTTTCGGAGCGATGGCAAAAGAAGCGGATCGCCTGGCTACGCAACACCGATGGAGAGTCAAGGCACACATGAGCACGTCTGAGACTCAAGTCTGCACGCGTGTGCCATCACTGAGACATGCTGGGTGATCTTATCGCACCTGGTACACTGCACCCGGATAGATGCAAACGCACGTCCCTGCACTCACCGTCCCCTCCAAGAAGAGACCTGCATTCGAAGCGAGTGGCGTGTGAGAGGCCAAACACACACTCATCCGCGTGCTAGCAAGAGCGAGCGCGCGCGAGAGCGTGGCGGTACCGTGCCCGGCGTTGGGTATGGTGCTCCTTCGCTTGGTGAGCGCGAAGCCAAACCGGTTGAGCATCATCTCCGCGGTCGTTGCGTCGTGCTGGGCCTCGGCTTGCTGTTGTTGATGGTGGAACGCGTGCAGAGCGATAAAGTGGGCGTAGAGCTGCCGCGTGATGTCGTCGTATCTGAACCGCCGCTCCATCCGCTCCTGCCACTCCATCACGCTCTCTTCACTCCCCCTCCCCTCTCGCTCTTCGTCGTCTTCTTCAACCTTTTGAGTCCTCACCAGCTTCTCCGCTTCATCGGCGCCACGACGCTCACTCTCGTCCGTGACGTACTGGCGGCGGTTCGTGGCGGCCGAGGCCATGCCGCTGCAGACACTGGCGCCGGTCCGACTGTCGCCGCCAGGAGACCACCGAGGCTGGACTTGTGATCTCAACGCCATGCAAAGAGCCCCTCGTACTTGGAGAGACCTGCACTAAGCACACGCACGATAAAGATTAAATTCACGATATAAGTGGAAAAATGAAAATTAAATCGTGGAGATAGATTGTAGTGCGATTTGTGGGGAGGACACAGCGAATCGGCAGCGGTCGTACCGTCAGAGGCGTTGGGGCGAGCAGGCGGCCGCGCATTGTGCGCCGCGAGCGAGCGGGCAGAGGAAGTTGGTTTTCGGAAACGTTTGAAACTATCCGCGAGTCATTTGCGAACGTTTTCGGTTGTCAGGCGGCCTGGGTTGCCGGGCGCGGAGCAGGTGGAACACGAAGACACAGACGCAGAAGCAAGCTCGCACGATAGGGAAGAGAGAGGGCCAAGGAGCAGCCGAGCTTCCAGCCCGAGGACGTTCTCTGTCAAACATACAACAGGTCCCCAGATCTTCCCTTTTCCCTCCTCTTCGTTCTTCTCTTTCGTTCTTGCCCCACCCCCCAACCTAAGATTGATTTATTTTTTTAATCCTCCACCCTTTGCTCGTTGCCCATCACTCTACCCTTGTAGGTAACGCTTTGATCTCTCTTTTCTAACGATATTTACATCTTTGTGGTATCAGATTGGCTGCGAGATGCTTGAGTATGAGCCCGTGGGAGTGCTGAGCTCTGAGGTGGAGAGGCTGAAGGAGGGCATCCTCACGCAGCTCCAGGCGCTACGATGGCAGGTGGTGGACTTTAGCATCACCGACGCTCTCCGCTCTGTGTCCGAGCTCGACGGAGTCGTCGAGCTACGACTGCGCGTCTCCTCCAATGTGTGGCGCGAGAGTGCCGAAGCTGAGCGGCAAAAGAGAATGGAGCAAGAGTGCGAAGAGAAGAGAATAGCGGAAGTGAAGCAGCAGGAGGAGGAGCAACAGATTAGGGAGGCCGAGGAGCGACAACAGCAACAAGACCAAGCACGGGCAGATGAGGAAGCGAAAGAGCGGCAGAGGACGCTCGAGAACGAGGAGAAGGAGAACAGGGCGAAGGAATCAGATGTCGCTGCTGCATCATCGACACAAGATGGCTTGCGACTGCATTACGAATGGGAAGCGACGAAAGAGAAGGCGCGTCAGAAGGTGTTTGACGCCGTGCGGAAGGAGCAGGATCGGCGCATGCTCTTTGCCCTCAACTTGAGAGAGAGCTTCGGCTTGAAGGTACGCCTGCACAACCGCTAGCATGCCTTTGGCCACGAGGAGATCAAGCTGATGATTGAATGTTGGATTGATTTTGTGTCGATGGCGTCTCTCGGGCAGAGAATGAACGAGCCGCGCCACATCGACGACCACTACTCGTTGCCCTTTGAGACGCCCTCCCCTGCCGATGACCCATTCCCCGTGGGCAGCATCACACTGACTTCGTCCCGAGTTCCCGATTCGCCGCGCATCGCTGAGGACGCCGTCAACGCCATCCCGGGCGTCCCAGGCGCATTCGATGGTGTGCGAGTGAGGGCCGTCTCTCTGCACACACGCCGGCCCGCACGCAACTGGCAAGCCGAGCTTCGTCCGGGCCTCGTGTTCGTCGCTGACGCCAGGCTCAGCGGAGAGGCCTCGGGCGTGGGCGCAGGGGAGGAGTGGCTGGTCGGCCGCACGTTTGGAGACGAATCCGGTCCGAGACGAGCCGTACCGGCCGAGCTCCTGTACGTGCTGCATGGCGACGTCCGGCTGCTGCGCCGGAAACTGCTGAGCGAGCTGTTGTGGAATGAGAACATCGGTGAGGACAAGGAAGAGGAGGTGGTGGCGCTCGCTGTTCCAGCACGGCAGGAGGTCGAGCCTCTGCAGGACGAGAGGAAGCTACCTCCACTACCGCCAGCGGTGCAGATGCCAGTAGCAGCAACAGGCGAGAACGAGGAGCAAGTGCGAAGGAATGAGGCGATGGAGGCGGTGGAGCGAGAGAGAGTACGCGAGAGGGAAGCGGAGAGGAAGAAGGCGCAAGAGGAGCAGGAGAGACAAGCGAGAGAGTCGGAGAGGCGGCAGGAAGAGGCGAGGAGGAAGAGCGAGAATGAGAGGAAGGCGTCGCAAGAACTGCCTGTAGTCAACGCTAAGCCGCCATCAGCCGACAGCGCCGACAAGAGTCGTGCGGCTCTGACCGCAGGAGCCTACAACATGATGCCGGTGCCGGTGATGTCCGGCGAGATCGCCGCAGCGATCAGAGAGCGAGGGTACAGGCGCCACACGTTCATTCAACTCACTGACCCCGATTGGGTCCGATGTGGCTGCCTTCTGTGCTAATCAGCTTTCTCTCTCTCGTGTGTGTTCAGGCGTCGCAAGTCGGCGAATCTGGGAGCGGACGTTGTGGAGAAGCCCGACAGCAGCCAAAGGGAAGTCGATCGCCGACGGTCCGCCACGGCGGCTATTCTCATGCATCAGTCACAGCCTCAGCCCTCGGTACCCGCGGCTGATGCTTCGGCGACGCTTCGCCCGCCGCCTCCCTCGCGCCTGTCGCGTCGTTCGCTCGATCCCTCAGCCGCGCCTTTGACGGCATCGAAAGTGTTCGCGTCAAGCGACGCCTCCGCCGTCGAGCCTGCTCCGCCGCTCCCGCCTCTTCCGACCGCGGCCCTCCCGCCGGTCCTTCCTCCGACTCTGATGGCCAAGAGTGGAACGCAGTCCTCATCTTCTCTGCCCGCGGTCACGATCGTTAACGCCGGGGCCGCCGCTCCCAACGTCGCGTCCCTCGCCCGTGACAAACGGCTTTCGCTGCCGGCCCACGTGCTGCACAAGCGTAACGAGGAGGCCATCGCCGCCGCGGCAGCTGCTGCCGGTCCGCCGCCGCCGCTGCCCGGCGCCACTTCATCTTCCCCGCTCGCCCCTTCTCCAGCGCATCACCAGCCGGGCCCCAAGGACAAGGTCGTGCCGCCGGCCTCGGCGGCGTCCAGCGACGCCCTGTCCACGCGCGACCAACGCAAGAGCTGGAGCGCGCCGGAGGAGACCAGCGGCGTCATGTCGTCGTCCGCCTCGGCCGTGACCACCGCCGCCGGCTTCCAGGCGAAGCGCGAGGCGCTCGGAATGGAGCGACAGCGATCGGCCACCGTGCTGGGCGCGCCGCCCGCCGCGACGGCGGCGACGGCAGTGCCGCAGCGCACGGCGTCATCGAGCGCGCTGCAGCGATCGCAGACGATGCGGGCGACCAAGAGCAAGGACAAGGTGGTGGTGGACAAGGAGGAGAGGAAGAAGGACAAGGAGGAGAAGAAAAAGAGGAAGGAGGAGGAGAAGGAGAAGAAGCGAAAGGAGAAAGAGAAGAAGAAGGAGGACAAAAAGAAGAAGAAGACGACGTCGGGCTAAAGGTCAGTGATGCGCTGTCGCAGCCGGTCGTGTTCAATCTATCAACACTAGAGTATTTTTATTCCCTTCTTGCATCATCTTCAACCACACACCAACTCAGGATCGTCAAGGACGACGTGCGACACTGGCCCAACGTTTGGGTCGAGATCAGCCAGACATTTTCATTTCCAGCAATTTAGAGATTACGACCTCCGGAAACGATTTAAAGATTTCCTGATGTGTGGACCACTTGATCTTTTTGCGAGCGTTTGAGCGCTTTGTGCGCAACAAGATCAAGTGATCCACAAGTCAGGGAAAGGGTAGTCCAGAGCCGGAGCAGACGGACCTAGGTTGAGAGATGAGGTTAGTAACGCTTGTCGAGAAGACAAAGGACGAAGACAAGGCAATCGCGCATCAAAAATGTAGAAATCAGACAAAGGCAATTACTTTTGACCACACGGTGTTTCAGAACAGGTCTGTAATTTTGATCATCACACTGTACCGCCCCACCACTCCACACAATTAATTGGCCAAAGGTTCGTACCTAGATTTGTTGTGTGGTGCGACATTATCAGTGCTAGGAGATGTGTGGGAGGTGTGCTCCGGTGCTGCGGTGAAAGGGATAAGAAATAACAAAGGATAAACAAAAAGTAAAAGGGGTGCTGCCTCGGCCGTGTCTGGTATTTTCACGGTATCAAACATTTTACGCATATTTCGATTTCATTTCTCGCCGTGGCGGTCGATTGGTGGAAATCCAATTTTAAAAGACCGCGTTGGCAACCAACACCTGGTCGAGCTGGCTGCCAGGCACAAAGAAAAAGAACGAGAGCCCCACGACAACACCAAGGCAAGCAAAACCCTTGGCCCTCTCCTTCTCGCCACCCACGCAGATCAAGTTTCACCCGAGGTGCCAATTCTTTTTCATATTTTCCCCTCATCTTCATTTTCGCAACTAAAAAACAAAAATAGCGTTGTGACTATTTTTTTGAAAGATAGGCGAGTGTTGGTGCTGAGGAGGAAACATCGATCGGATGAGCACGCTGAGGAAGAGTACGCGAGCTCCGTGGGCGGAGCGTTTGGATAAGATCCTCGCACGGGAGGGCAACGACAAGTGCGGCGACTGCGACACTCCCAGTACGCCTCTTTCTCTCCCACCCATCACCTCCCTCAGCCGCCTCCCTCCCTCGCCCGTCCGTCCACCCCATCCATCCCTCATCACTGCGCCTGCGCGGCTGCAAATCTCCAGCACAAACATCTGTTTTATTTTGTTTTTGACAACAAAGCGGTTGTGTTGGTCGTTGTGACAGTGGTACTGAACTTTTTTCGTGACGTGTGTGCACGAACGAGCAGACCCTCGCTGGGTGTCGTCCAACGTCGGCAGCATAGTTTGCATTCGGTACGTGCGGAGACCCGCAGGTCGCTCCGTCTTCTCTCTCTCTCTCTTTGTGCCCGATGTGGTGGCCCATGGCGCTCCCGGTTCACTGGCTGATGGACTCTTTGTTTTTGGCTCGCGTTGATGGTGGCATGCAGATGTTCGGGCATCCACCGCTCGCTGGGCACACACATCAGCCGCATCCGGTCGGTCGAGCTCGACGACTGGAGCGATGAACAAATTCAGGTTTTGGCTCAATGCAGCGCTCCTCTGCGAGAGGCATCAGTGCACTGACAATCGTCCGTGTATCGTCTGACACCCGCGCTCAGTTCTTGGACAGGAAGGGTAACAAGAGGGTCAATCTCATCTACGAGGCCAACATTCCATCAGCCACTAAGAAGATCACCGCACAGAGCCCCTTTGAGTACATTTGCGCACTCCACAATCGCACATAGGGCTCGCACACACTCAAACTCACGCCGCTCGTCCCATCAGGGAAGCAACGAGCTTCATCAAAGCCAAATACAACGGCGAGTTCAAGAGCGCAGCGACCAACGGCTGGAAGGGCGCCACTGTGGCCCAGGACACGTACGTCTTCGCGTTTCGTCCTTCGTCCTCCCACTGACCGAACTAACAACACCGGTCTCTCCGATGTGCGACAGGTTCGACGATGATAAGAAGCCTGTCAGCAGTCCCGCACGTAGTCCAATAGACCCCTCTCCCGATTCTGATCCACGAAGGCGCACTCTCTTCCTCAAGTACGGCTTAGTTTCCTTCCACTCCCCCTGTGGCAAAGGAAGAGTCTCTGTGGGCTCAACGGAGTGCTTGTTACAGGAATGCGCTATCGGCCAGAAACCAGGCTCTCGATCTGAAAGCCGGCGCTGACAGCACGGACAGCGAGGATGACAGCGAGGGAGCGGCCGGTGACTCAAGGAGAATCGACGACCTAGCTCGGTCTCGGTCTAGCCTCGTAACGTTCCGCCCTCTGTGAGAAGCTGTCGATGTGTTCACGTGATCGATCACTCTGACTCAACCGCATCTTTCATCACGTGTATGTGCCAACAGAAAACAGCGCTCAACAGCTCTGGAGAAGCGACGACGGACGCCGCAACGGAGGTGTGGAACACGCTAGAACAGACCGGTGCGTACTTGTAGATCTTCAAAAGTCTTGGGCGAGCGGAACTCACATACCATGCGCCGGTGTTGTTGGTGGCGTATGTTGGGAGAGCAGGTGTGGGATCGGATCTGAAACGTATGCAAATGGAGGAGCGAAAGAGAATGATGAACGAGGCCAAGCAGAAAAAGGAGGCCAAGAAGAAGGAGGAGAAGGAGAGGAAGAAGAAAGAGGACGAACAGATGAAGCGGAAGAAGAAGGACGACAAGAAGCAAAAGCGGAAGAGCTGGTGGCGCGGGCGGGCCATGGACGGCGAGGCCATCGCGCTCAAGCACGAGTTGGAGCAGATGATGGGGCAGAGCGACGACACATTCAGCGCCGTCGGCAGCGAGGACGATCTCAAGAACAAACGCGAGAACGACCATCGCAGGGTGAAGGAGCGCATGCGACTCTACGAAGAGGTCAAGCGTCAGAAGAGGGGACAGACCGTGGAGACCACCTGCCCGCACTGCCACTCCCACATCCCTCTTCTGAGCCAGCTCCAGCAACACAGCCACCAGGAGCAGACGCGGGCCGAGCTCGATGTGTCTGCCGAGTGAGAACGAGAGGACCTCGGCAACGAGGAACAAGAGCGACGTCGTTGGACGACGGTAAAGAGAACGACAAGAGGCCGGAACGGGAGAGAGCCACCAACGAGAGGCTGGTGCGAACAATTTTACTTGTACCATAAAGACCACCAGCTCGCTGCGCGTCAAGATCACGAGTGGGGTGCTGATGGTGGTGGATCGCAGCTCTTCCGCCACGAGGTCCCAGAACAAGCAGAGAAGGTATCTTAATTAAGTGGTCGACACGAATCTGCCAATCACGCGTTAGTGCCGACACGCATTCGCCAGCAACCGGGTTGAGGCGGTCGCTGAAGACCTGTGTCCCATCGTACACGCACAATTACACACAACATGAAGACCGCCTTCTTCGTCATCGTGCTCATCGCCGCTGGCTCTGGCGCACGCCGCCTTCGTCCCCAAGGACATCGACCTCTCGTCGGTCGATCCCAACCACGCCAAGGTCCTTCTCGGCCTCGCCCAGCACCGATGTGTCAACTCCACCGAGGCCGAGTGCCGTGCCTTCTTCGAGCCCGCCCCGTTCGACCATTGCTGCAAGGTACCCCTAACCCCCCGCCACTTCGTGCATCTCGCACAACTGCATCTCGGACCAAATTTTTGGACGTGAGATGAAAATTTTGAAGATGCGATTCTATGAAGGGCCGATGGGCTGACTTGTGTGGCTTGCGACCTAGGTCTGGGATAACGTCAAGTGCGCCGAGAAGATCTACAAGTGCGTGGTGGACTGCCGTCATGGCCTTCAGGAATGCATCACCTGCCTCGGCCCCGCCTGGGACAAGTGCTGCTGCTGCCTCGACAACGCCGGCATCCACGGCCTCCCTTGCCCTGCGTGCTGCTCCTAAATGCCCAAGTGCCTCGCGCCCCAACGGCAAAAACGATCATCTGATCGATCTCAAATGATCTGATCGATTCAAATGAAGTGCCAATTTGTGTTGCTTAGAAATGTCAGCAGGCCGTCGCACAAGCCATGCCCATCCCCTGACAGGAACGGGAACGGGAGAGTGAGAATGCCTAAGTGCCTAGGGGTGCGTATGTCTTTATTTTTTTCATTTTAAAAATAATATTGATAATAAATTATTATTTCTTTTTTTCATTTCCCAACTCGCGTCTCACTGGCCGCGGTCAAGTGCCACAGGCTGAGGCTGTGATAGCAAACGGCCCGAAATCAACGCGCTGCACAGCTTGGGAGGAAGGCAAACTTACATCAGTGCCGTTCCCGTAATTCGTTAAATAATCTGTACGCTTCAATTTTCATCTCATCATGATTTTGAATTCTTGACTGTGAGGCACCAGCCCAAATTGCACCCCAAGTTGGCCAATCAACACTCCATCGTTTCCTCATGACTCTTCCCAGACACAGATTGCCCCTGCCGGGCCCCTTTGACGCGATATGTACGCAAGCGGCTGGCCCAGCAACAGCAGAGGGAACGTCCCACCTACCATGGCGGGCTCGCAGTACGCGCAGGCGCCCTTGGGCGGAGGAGGCACGTTCGCTTCCTCCTCGGCGGCGTTCTACGCTGCGCAGCCAGCGTCGTTCGTTCCCGCCTACGCTCCCTCACACTCATCGGCGTCGGCCGCGGCCATGTCGAGCGTCTACGATCCCACACAGCCCACCATCATCGATGCCGGGCTGGGTCTGGGCGGGCCGAGAGGCTTTGTCTCCTCGGCGCCCGCCTCCTCACCATCCCCATCGAGCTTCGGCTTCTCGCCGGCCTCGCCTGGCTCGGCTCTGGGCCAACACGCCAGCCGTGCCAGTCACCCCTCCGGGATCGGCGCCTTTGTTCGCTCGCCGCACGAGCGCGACTGGCTCGCCGGAGGACGAGGCAGCGTCATGGATCGCGAGCGGGATCCACGGCTTCGTACGCGAGACAGCAGCGAGCGATGGGACGGCGACAGGGACAGGGAGCGAGAGCGGGCGAGGGAGCGCGGTGGTGTAGAAAGGGACTGGGATAGAGGACGGGACAGAGGATGGGAGCGAGACAGGGACAGAGATCGACACGGAGACAGAGATAGAGAGAGGGAGAGGGAAAGGGAGAAGGAGAAGGAAAAGGAGAGGGAGAGGGAGAGGGAGAGGGAACGAGAGAGGGAGAAGGAGCGGGAGAGGGAGAAGGAACGAGGAAGGGAAAGGGAAAGAGACTGGGACAGGGCGCAAGAGAGGAGGAAAGAGAGGGAGAGGGAGCAGGCACGCGAACGAGGCCGCGATCGCTCTCGAGAGCGCGACAGAGAAAGAACGAAAGAGATCGAAGAACGATCAAGGTCGTCTTCGAGCGCTAGCAGGCCCGCCGCTAACGTCGCACCGCTTGTGGATCTCAACGAAGCGAATACTCAGGCTAACAGCGGTAGAGGCGGTAATACAGAGCCGAGCCGAGGCACAGCGACCACCAGCGGAGGAGCGAAAGCTGAACCCGTGTCGCCACAGCTCCAACAGCACGCTACACAGGACGGCGACAGCAAGAAGGCGAGCGTGCCCGAACCCGTGGTCAAAGAACCAAGAGAGGAGGTTGGCGACAAGCGCAAGCCTGCGAGCTCCGGCGAAGCCGCCACTGACCAAGCCAAGGACGCGGTCGCGGAGATGGCTGCACCGACGCCGGTGCCCAGCAAAAACGGGATAACGCCACGGAAGCGAATACGACGACGGAACGCGGAGGCCGAGGCTGTGGCGGAGGAAGCAGCGACCACACGCAAACGCAAGAGCGACAAGCTGGGTCTGGGTGGCATCAAGTTCAAGAAGATCAAGCGAGCCGATGATAATGAGAAGGTCGAGAGGAGGGATTCGCTGGATTCCGTGCTCACGGATCTGGTAACGGACAACCCAAGCCCATCGGTCACGACGAAGAGCGCTCATGATCCGCGATTGCCTCCTGGCGAGAGCACAGGCGACGCTGTAGAAGCGGTGTCTTCGCCGGTGACAACAACGAGGACGGCGAAGAGGCGGCGAAAAGCGAGCGTAGAAGGTGACGAGGCCGAAGAGGGGGAAGTGTTGGACAACGACGAAAACAAGAAGGAAGGCGGAAAGGAGGAGGACGAGGAGAGGAAGAGCGAGAAGGAGATCGTTGGAGGTGAGGCATCGGCCACTGACGCTGTTGTCGGCGGCCAGCAGCAGCAGCAAACGAAGAAGGGAAGGCAAAAAAGAGGTAAAAGGGCGGGGAGGACGCGACACGATCGCACGAAGAAGAAAGAGAAGGAGGAGGAGAAGGAAGCAGTCGGCGATAGCCAGGAAGAGGAAGGCGAGGAAGCTGAGGCCGAAGAGGAGGCAGAGGCAGAGGCAAAAGAAGAGGATAATGAGAAAAGCGACAAGGCCGCTACGAAGAAGCAGGACGGCAAGGAATCGCCCGCAAAGTCCCAAGACAAGGGCAAGAAGGGCGCCACGGACCCGCCGGAAGCCACCGCTGCTGCCACGAAAGAACCGGAGCTCCAAGGCCCAAAGAACTGCTTGGGCCTCACATTGGAGCAAGTTTTAGGGCGGGAGGAAGCGCTCTGGGTGCGTGCGCGCATGCAGTTGTCTTCGCCCTCATCGAACGACGTGTGCTTACCGCTCTTTACTTCTCCTCCTCACCACCACCCAGACTGAGCTTCGACGGAACACGCCCGCTGGTGAGAAGACCTTGTACGAGAATCTCTTGCTCCTTGCGGTTGCTCGCGGCGCCGACGCACATACTGACAGCGAGATCTCTCTGTCTCTCTCACCCTCTCTCTCACACACACGCACCACACACACACAACCATCCTTCAGTTTTTGTCTGTATCCCGAGTGCGGAAGAGAGATCACGGCCCAGAACCTGCTGCGCCATATGCACAGACATCAGCGACTTAATGATTACGGTGCGCTTACGATCTTGATTGTGCATTTGGCCGCACAGACTTGATCGCTGAGAGGTGTGCTGCGAACAGGCCCAATTGGACTGAGCGACGCCAGAAGAGAGGTACCATCTACTAGCCCAAGAGGCGCGAGAGGTAGAGGACGAGGTGGGCGAGGTGGCGGCCGTGGTGCCGTTCCGTCGAGTCCTGCCATGGGGAGTGAGGTGCAGAAACCTGCGACACGGAGAGGGCGAGGGCGGCCACGGAAGCGACAGGAGAAGGACAAAGCGTACGGCAGCTCCAACGACGAGCACAGTTCACACGAAGCCGAGAGCGACGAAGCCGAGGAGCAGAGCTCTGAAGAGAGCGAGCCCGAGGACAGCTCCGCAGAGAGCGAGAATGACCGCGATGCAGACAGCGTGAGCAAGGGCGACGCTCAGGAGAACGGGCAAATGGAAGAACGAAAACCGCAGCTCAGCGATCTAGTGGCAGCGGCGATAGCCCGACCGCTGCCCGTCGCTGCCACGGCGCGAGCATCCGATGCCCTGGTGGAGGTAGATGTTGATCACGTTGCCGAGTTCCTCTTTCTCTCAGAGTCACGAGAAGGCGGTGGTTCAGCGCGGCTTGATCATATGGACACCGAGGAGGCCACGCTCAGTACGATTGGGCGCGTCACATTCCTAGAGGAGACCAAGGAGGAGAAGCAGCGACGCGAGGCGCGCGAAAGGGGATCAGGCGGTCTGCGAAGACGTTCGATGGACGGTGTGGCCGCAGACGCATCGTCGTCCGCCATCGAAGAGCTACTGGGCGATACCGTCCTCCTCGACCGCGTTAGCGAGGCTCTCGCCGAGGGGCTTCGGCAGAGGGGCGAGCGCGATCGCGCAGACCACACAAGCGCGCACTTTATCGACACGATCGTGCGAGAGAGCGAACGGCTCGATCAGCAGGTGCGCGCTCTTCGGAACCAGCAACGCGCCTTCGGGGACCTGCTGTGCGCCATGCTCGGGCGAGACAGGCGGAGAGACCGCGAGGCCGCCCGAGAGCGCGAAGCTGAGACCCTACGGCAGGAGGTGCGCGCGCGGATTGAGGCCGAGGCTGAGGCTGTCCGCCAGCGGACACGAGCCGATGAGGCTACACTGGTGCTGGCCAACGAGCGACAAAATGCGCGGCAGCAACAGGAGCTGCTGGACAAAGCCCACCACGAAATGGAGCGCATGAGAGATGAACTGGCCCGGCTCCAACGTGCTGGCGGTTTGACGCCGCACAACGCCCATTGTTCGCCCATCCCGCACGAGGAGGCGGATGATCAACCTGATCATCAGCAACACGAAGAGGAGCAGTCGCACGACGGCCAAGACGCCGCCGACGCTGGCGGGAGCAACGGAAGCGCGGCCGTTCCTACGTCGAGCAGCGTCGAGTTCATAGAGTTCATCTAGTTCGTCTTTGCGTGGTGTACGTGCCCAACACGCGAATACACAGCGCCGAGGCTGGCCACATTGCATGTTCATTGTTGCCATGGCAGATGGTGCGCCCCAACCGGCAAGGAAGGAGAGTACAGAAAGAGAGAGGAGAGAATGATCGGGTACCCTGTGCTGAGGCTTGTCGTGGCGCTCGCTCTTCTTTGCGCCGTGGAGGGAGCCAGCCTCTCCCTGCTTCGGGGCAGAATCGCGGCAACATCGGTGGGCTCGCTGGCCTTCTTTGCTGGCGGGTCCACGAGCGCTCTCCGACCGAACGTCGTGGGCGTGGTGGACGTCTACAACGTGACCGACGGCTTGTGGACCACAGCCAACCTCTCCATTCCTCGGGCCGACATTGCAGGAATCTCCGTAGGCAAAGTGGCCATCTTTGCTGGGGACTGATCGCTACAACTTGCCGAATTCGAGAGTGGACATCTACAACGTGACCGACGGCTCGTGGAAGACCACTGACCTTCCCTCTGGGGGCGGTGCCTACAAGGCGGCGTCTGTAGGCGATGTTGCTCTCTTCGCCTGTGGGTATAACCGCTTCCGTTCAGGTCGAGTGGATATCTACAACGTGACCAGCGGCTCATGGACACCGTCCGTGCTCTCCTTAAATCGCGTCGACTTCGCATCCACATCGGTGGGCAACGTCGCCCTCTTCGCCGGAGGGCGTTTAAGTGGCGTCCCCCAGTCAACGGTGAACATCTACAACGTGACCAGTCGCTCGTGGAGGACAGCCCGCCTCTCCATGCCTCGCTACAGCCTGGCAGCAACCTCCGTGGGCGATGTCGCCCTCTTCGCTGG
>CDFA01018757.1:0-15363 GCA_000826305.1 Acanthamoeba healyi
AGTCGATGAAGAAGACGCAGGCCTGCGCGGGTGTGCGCACCATGATAACCACCAGCTTGGAGGTCTTGAGGATGACCTGAGGAGTCGTGAGTGGAGCAGGAGGACGCATCAAAGGATGAGTCGCGTGCGTGCATGCGAGAGACAGTGAGAAGAGGAGAAGCGGGTCCGCTCATACCTTGGTGGGGTAGTTGAGGAAGGCGAGGGCAGAAGTGCCCAGGCCCAGCGCCATGACCGAGAGGAAGGACAGCAGCAGGTAGTACCGCAGCGGCACCTTCTGGCCCACCACCCCGATGGAGTGCGAGACGGGCGCAGGCGCACCGACCGCAGCCGCAGCGGCTCCGCCGCCCATCTCCAATATGATCGAGCCCTTGGATTGCGAGAGGAAGCGACCGTTGAGGTTGTTGTTGTTGCTCACCTCGCCGCCGTCGTCGCCCTCTGCCACGACCACCAGATCGTCGTCGTCGCCGTCGTGGTCGTGTAGCGTGCGCCCAATCTCCCGCGAGGGCGGCCCGTCGTCGCCCGTGACATTGGCATCATCGTCATCGTCCGCCTTCTCCTTGCGCTCCAAGTCGCCCCACCACCGCCAGCGCGCGGCGTGTGCGCCCCCGGGGAGCGAGACGAGCCACGATCGGTAGTGGCGCAGGAGGAAGCGGAACGCGCCTCTGGCGACCGAGCCGCCCGTGGCGTTGCTGTTGTCGACGAGGCGCAGGTAGATGAAGGCCAGCAGCGCATTGAGCACGTAGCGCACGAGGGTGAGGTAGAAGCCGAACGTGTAGCCCTTGATGGCGAACAGCATCTCCTGCATGTAGCCCGACACGATGTGCGCGGCGAACAGGCCCACGCCCCAGACCGCCAGCGTCTGCGCTCCACCCCCTCCGCCGCCTCCGCCTCCGCCCGGCATGATCGTTGCGTCGTCTTCCGCGATCAACAACAGATCCTTCACGTCCCCTTTTCCTTCCTCTCCCTCTTCTCCTCTCTTCTCTTCCTCCTTCCTGTCGATCAGCGACAACAGACTCCTCCTCGCCTCCTCCGCCTCGACCACGTCCTCGATGGTCGCTGCCCCGACCGCTGCGATGTCCGCCGGCGCCACCGCACCACCACCGAATAACCGGAACTCCCCCGTAGACTCCAGGGCCGGCTTGCGGGCAGGTCACTGCCACGCCACGTCTGCGGGAGGTCTCCCTTGTCGCCCTTGTCCGTCTCCTCGAGTCTTTGGCGGAGCTTCGCCGGAGTTCCACATTTTAAATATATTAAAAATAAAACTAAAAAACAAATTATTATTGTACAAAGCGTCGAAGTGTTCAAACAGACAAGACGCGGGCGATGGATGCATCATCATCAGGCATCAGAGAGCGCTGGTGGTGCGGCTGGTGGCCGTCGCGCTCGGCGTGGGCGTGCAACGGCCGATGAAGTTGTAGTTGGAGAAGAGTTCCTCGTCACGAATGCGGCGCATGGCCATAAGGACAATGCTCTTGACCTGAATGGACAGCAAAGGGTAAGGCAAGCGAGCGAGGAGATGAGAGGCCGCACTCACTACACGATCAAGAGGACGAAAGAGAAGAGGAAATGAAAGAGGAGAGATCAATACCGCATAGGCGGGGTCCTTGCTGGAGTAGTACACATTGGGGATGAACGGGAGGTAGTGTGCGGGCGTGTCTGCAGGGAACTGATACTCAAAGTACCTGTACGACACATGACGCCTTAGCCCTTGTGATGGTGGCGATGCCTTGCGTAGCGATGAATGCATAGCAAGAGCGACACAGCTGAGCGATGGTTCAGGGTAAGTCCTCGTACATGACGTTGGGCGTGTCGCTGTGGTTAATAAGATGGCCCCACCCAAAGGGATTGTGCCCGTTCGTGCTGCCCTCCTCCACGTCGAGCCATGTCGCGTCGCACAGCCTGATCACAGTGCAAGTACGCAACATCAGCACAACATCCGAGCGACCTCACCAGCTTGGGCACACGTCACGAAGGAGGTGGATACCCAGCAAAGGGGCCGAACTTCTCGTAGATGGAGCGGAAGAAGTAACGCGAGAGGCCTCGAGGTCGTCCATCTACCGAGGACCCATCAGAACGTCGTATCAGATAGCTGTGTCAAGGAGCGATTGGACGTCAGCGCCAAGCGGAGCAGAGATCACAACAACAACGAGCGCTGAGATGGGCAGCTTACTCGTTTCGGAGCGATGGCAAAAGAAGCGGATCGCCTGGCTACGCAACACCGATGGAGAGTCAAGGCACACATGAGCACGTCTGAGACTCAAGTCTGCACGCGTGTGCCATCACTGAGACATGCTGGGTGATCTTATCGCACCTGGTACACTGCACCCGGATAGATGCAAACGCACGTCCCTGCACTCACCGTCCCCTCCAAGAAGAGACCTGCATTCGAAGCGAGTGGCGTGTGAGAGGCCAAACACACACTCATCCGCGTGCTAGCAAGAGCGAGCGCGCGCGAGAGCGTGGCGGTACCGTGCCCGGCGTTGGGTATGGTGCTCCTTCGCTTGGTGAGCGCGAAGCCAAACCGGTTGAGCATCATCTCCGCGGTCGTTGCGTCGTGCTGGGCCTCGGCTTGCTGTTGTTGATGGTGGAACGCGTGCAGAGCGATAAAGTGGGCGTAGAGCTGCCGCGTGATGTCGTCGTATCTGAACCGCCGCTCCATCCGCTCCTGCCACTCCATCACGCTCTCTTCACTCCCCCTCCCCTCTCGCTCTTCGTCGTCTTCTTCAACCTTTTGAGTCCTCACCAGCTTCTCCGCTTCATCGGCGCCACGACGCTCACTCTCGTCCGTGACGTACTGGCGGCGGTTCGTGGCGGCCGAGGCCATGCCGCTGCAGACACTGGCGCCGGTCCGACTGTTGCCGCCAGGAGACCACCGAGGCTGGAGTTGTGATCTCAACGCCATGCAAAGCGCCCCTCGCATACGGAGAGAGACCTGCACTAAGCACACGATAATGATTTAATTCTTAATTTAAATGGAAAAATAAAAATTTAATCGTGGAGATAGATTGTTGTGCGATTTGTGGGGAGAACACAGCGAATCAGCAGCGTCGTACCGTCAGGGGTCGCGACCCAACACGTTGGGGCGAGCAGGCGGCCGCGCATTGCGCCGCGAGCGGGCAGAGGAACAGAGGAAGTTGATTTTCGGAAACGTTTGAAACTATCCGGAGTCATTTGCGAACGTTTTCGGTTGTCAGGCGGCCTGGGTTGCCGGGCGCGGAGCAGGTGGAACACGAAGACACAGACGCAGAAGCAAGCTCGCACGATAGGGAAGAGAGAGGGCCAAGGAGCAGCCGAGCTTCCAGCCCGAGGACGTTCTCTGTCAAACATACAACAGGTCCCCAGATCTTCCCTTTTCCCTCCTCTTCGTTCTTCTCTTTCGTTCTTGCCCCACCCCCCAACCTAAGATTGATTTATTTTTTTAATCCTCCACCCTTTGCTCGTTGCCCATCACTCTACCCTTGTAGGTAACGCTTTGATCTCTCTTTTCTAACGATATTTACATCTTTGTGGTATCAGATTGGCTGCGAGATGCTTGAGTATGAGCCCGTGGGAGTGCTGAGCTCTGAGGTGGAGAGGCTGAAGGAGGGCATCCTCACGCAGCTCCAGGCGCTACGATGGCAGGTGGTGGACTTTAGCATCACCGACGCTCTCCGCTCTGTGTCCGAGCTCGACGGAGTCGTCGAGCTACGACTGCGCGTCTCCTCCAATGTGTGGCGCGAGAGTGCCGAAGCTGAGCGGCAAAAGAGAATGGAGCAAGAGTGCGAAGAGAAGAGAATAGCGGAAGTGAAGCAGCAGGAGGAGGAGCAACAGATTAGGGAGGCCGAGGAGCGACAACAGCAACAAGACCAAGCACGGGCAGATGAGGAAGCGAAAGAGCGGCAGAGGACGCTCGAGAACGAGGAGAAGGAGAACAGGGCGAAGGAATCAGATGTCGCTGCTGCATCATCGACACAAGATGGCTTGCGACTGCATTACGAATGGGAAGCGACGAAAGAGAAGGCGCGTCAGAAGGTGTTTGACGCCGTGCGGAAGGAGCAGGATCGGCGCATGCTCTTTGCCCTCAACTTGAGAGAGAGCTTCGGCTTGAAGGTACGCCTGCACAACCGCTAGCATGCCTTTGGCCACGAGGAGATCAAGCTGATGATTGAATGTTGGATTGATTTTGTGTCGATGGCGTCTCTCGGGCAGAGAATGAACGAGCCGCGCCACATCGACGACCACTACTCGTTGCCCTTTGAGACGCCCTCCCCTGCCGATGACCCATTCCCCGTGGGCAGCATCACACTGACTTCGTCCCGAGTTCCCGATTCGCCGCGCATCGCTGAGGACGCCGTCAACGCCATCCCGGGCGTCCCAGGCGCATTCGATGGTGTGCGAGTGAGGGCCGTCTCTCTGCACACACGCCGGCCCGCACGCAACTGGCAAGCCGAGCTTCGTCCGGGCCTCGTGTTCGTCGCTGACGCCAGGCTCAGCGGAGAGGCCTCGGGCGTGGGCGCAGGGGAGGAGTGGCTGGTCGGCCGCACGTTTGGAGACGAATCCGGTCCGAGACGAGCCGTACCGGCCGAGCTCCTGTACGTGCTGCATGGCGACGTCCGGCTGCTGCGCCGGAAACTGCTGAGCGAGCTGTTGTGGAATGAGAACATCGGTGAGGACAAGGAAGAGGAGGTGGTGGCGCTCGCTGTTCCAGCACGGCAGGAGGTCGAGCCTCTGCAGGACGAGAGGAAGCTACCTCCACTACCGCCAGCGGTGCAGATGCCAGTAGCAGCAACAGGCGAGAACGAGGAGCAAGTGCGAAGGAATGAGGCGATGGAGGCGGTGGAGCGAGAGAGAGTACGCGAGAGGGAAGCGGAGAGGAAGAAGGCGCAAGAGGAGCAGGAGAGACAAGCGAGAGAGTCGGAGAGGCGGCAGGAAGAGGCGAGGAGGAAGAGCGAGAATGAGAGGAAGGCGTCGCAAGAACTGCCTGTAGTCAACGCTAAGCCGCCATCAGCCGACAGCGCCGACAAGAGTCGTGCGGCTCTGACCGCAGGAGCCTACAACATGATGCCGGTGCCGGTGATGTCCGGCGAGATCGCCGCAGCGATCAGAGAGCGAGGGTACAGGCGCCACACGTTCATTCAACTCACTGACCCCGATTGGGTCCGATGTGGCTGCCTTCTGTGCTAATCAGCTTTCTCTCTCTCGTGTGTGTTCAGGCGTCGCAAGTCGGCGAATCTGGGAGCGGACGTTGTGGAGAAGCCCGACAGCAGCCAAAGGGAAGTCGATCGCCGACGGTCCGCCACGGCGGCTATTCTCATGCATCAGTCACAGCCTCAGCCCTCGGTACCCGCGGCTGATGCTTCGGCGACGCTTCGCCCGCCGCCTCCCTCGCGCCTGTCGCGTCGTTCGCTCGATCCCTCAGCCGCGCCTTTGACGGCATCGAAAGTGTTCGCGTCAAGCGACGCCTCCGCCGTCGAGCCTGCTCCGCCGCTCCCGCCTCTTCCGACCGCGGCCCTCCCGCCGGTCCTTCCTCCGACTCTGATGGCCAAGAGTGGAACGCAGTCCTCATCTTCTCTGCCCGCGGTCACGATCGTTAACGCCGGGGCCGCCGCTCCCAACGTCGCGTCCCTCGCCCGTGACAAACGGCTTTCGCTGCCGGCCCACGTGCTGCACAAGCGTAACGAGGAGGCCATCGCCGCCGCGGCAGCTGCTGCCGGTCCGCCGCCGCCGCTGCCCGGCGCCACTTCATCTTCCCCGCTCGCCCCTTCTCCAGCGCATCACCAGCCGGGCCCCAAGGACAAGGTCGTGCCGCCGGCCTCGGCGGCGTCCAGCGACGCCCTGTCCACGCGCGACCAACGCAAGAGCTGGAGCGCGCCGGAGGAGACCAGCGGCGTCATGTCGTCGTCCGCCTCGGCCGTGACCACCGCCGCCGGCTTCCAGGCGAAGCGCGAGGCGCTCGGAATGGAGCGACAGCGATCGGCCACCGTGCTGGGCGCGCCGCCCGCCGCGACGGCGGCGACGGCAGTGCCGCAGCGCACGGCGTCATCGAGCGCGCTGCAGCGATCGCAGACGATGCGGGCGACCAAGAGCAAGGACAAGGTGGTGGTGGACAAGGAGGAGAGGAAGAAGGACAAGGAGGAGAAGAAAAAGAGGAAGGAGGAGGAGAAGGAGAAGAAGCGAAAGGAGAAAGAGAAGAAGAAGGAGGACAAAAAGAAGAAGAAGACGACGTCGGGCTAAAGGTCAGTGATGCGCTGTCGCAGCCGGTCGTGTTCAATCTATCAACACTAGAGTATTTTTATTCCCTTCTTGCATCATCTTCAACCACACACCAACTCAGGATCGTCAAGGACGACGTGCGACACTGGCCCAACGTTTGGGTCGAGATCAGCCAGACATTTTCATTTCCAGCAATTTAGAGATTACGACCTCCGGAAACGATTTAAAGATTTCCTGATGTGTGGACCACTTGATCTTTTTGCGAGCGTTTGAGCGCTTTGTGCGCAACAAGATCAAGTGATCCACAAGTCAGGGAAAGGGTAGTCCAGAGCCGGAGCAGACGGACCTAGGTTGAGAGATGAGGTTAGTAACGCTTGTCGAGAAGACAAAGGACGAAGACAAGGCAATCGCGCATCAAAAATGTAGAAATCAGACAAAGGCAATTACTTTTGACCACACGGTGTTTCAGAACAGGTCTGTAATTTTGATCATCACACTGTACCGCCCCACCACTCCACACAATTAATTGGCCAAAGGTTCGTACCTAGATTTGTTGTGTGGTGCGACATTATCAGTGCTAGGAGATGTGTGGGAGGTGTGCTCCGGTGCTGCGGTGAAAGGGATAAGAAATAACAAAGGATAAACAAAAAGTAAAAGGGGTGCTGCCTCGGCCGTGTCTGGTATTTTCACGGTATCAAACATTTTACGCATATTTCGATTTCATTTCTCGCCGTGGCGGTCGATTGGTGGAAATCCAATTTTAAAAGACCGCGTTGGCAACCAACACCTGGTCGAGCTGGCTGCCAGGCACAAAGAAAAAGAACGAGAGCCCCACGACAACACCAAGGCAAGCAAAACCCTTGGCCCTCTCCTTCTCGCCACCCACGCAGATCAAGTTTCACCCGAGGTGCCAATTCTTTTTCATATTTTCCCCTCATCTTCATTTTCGCAACTAAAAAACAAAAATAGCGTTGTGACTATTTTTTTGAAAGATAGGCGAGTGTTGGTGCTGAGGAGGAAACATCGATCGGATGAGCACGCTGAGGAAGAGTACGCGAGCTCCGTGGGCGGAGCGTTTGGATAAGATCCTCGCACGGGAGGGCAACGACAAGTGCGGCGACTGCGACACTCCCAGTACGCCTCTTTCTCTCCCACCCATCACCTCCCTCAGCCGCCTCCCTCCCTCGCCCGTCCGTCCACCCCATCCATCCCTCATCACTGCGCCTGCGCGGCTGCAAATCTCCAGCACAAACATCTGTTTTATTTTGTTTTTGACAACAAAGCGGTTGTGTTGGTCGTTGTGACAGTGGTACTGAACTTTTTTCGTGACGTGTGTGCACGAACGAGCAGACCCTCGCTGGGTGTCGTCCAACGTCGGCAGCATAGTTTGCATTCGGTACGTGCGGAGACCCGCAGGTCGCTCCGTCTTCTCTCTCTCTCTCTTTGTGCCCGATGTGGTGGCCCATGGCGCTCCCGGTTCACTGGCTGATGGACTCTTTGTTTTTGGCTCGCGTTGATGGTGGCATGCAGATGTTCGGGCATCCACCGCTCGCTGGGCACACACATCAGCCGCATCCGGTCGGTCGAGCTCGACGACTGGAGCGATGAACAAATTCAGGTTTTGGCTCAATGCAGCGCTCCTCTGCGAGAGGCATCAGTGCACTGACAATCGTCCGTGTATCGTCTGACACCCGCGCTCAGTTCTTGGACAGGAAGGGTAACAAGAGGGTCAATCTCATCTACGAGGCCAACATTCCATCAGCCACTAAGAAGATCACCGCACAGAGCCCCTTTGAGTACATTTGCGCACTCCACAATCGCACATAGGGCTCGCACACACTCAAACTCACGCCGCTCGTCCCATCAGGGAAGCAACGAGCTTCATCAAAGCCAAATACAACGGCGAGTTCAAGAGCGCAGCGACCAACGGCTGGAAGGGCGCCACTGTGGCCCAGGACACGTACGTCTTCGCGTTTCGTCCTTCGTCCTCCCACTGACCGAACTAACAACACCGGTCTCTCCGATGTGCGACAGGTTCGACGATGATAAGAAGCCTGTCAGCAGTCCCGCACGTAGTCCAATAGACCCCTCTCCCGATTCTGATCCACGAAGGCGCACTCTCTTCCTCAAGTACGGCTTAGTTTCCTTCCACTCCCCCTGTGGCAAAGGAAGAGTCTCTGTGGGCTCAACGGAGTGCTTGTTACAGGAATGCGCTATCGGCCAGAAACCAGGCTCTCGATCTGAAAGCCGGCGCTGACAGCACGGACAGCGAGGATGACAGCGAGGGAGCGGCCGGTGACTCAAGGAGAATCGACGACCTAGCTCGGTCTCGGTCTAGCCTCGTAACGTTCCGCCCTCTGTGAGAAGCTGTCGATGTGTTCACGTGATCGATCACTCTGACTCAACCGCATCTTTCATCACGTGTATGTGCCAACAGAAAACAGCGCTCAACAGCTCTGGAGAAGCGACGACGGACGCCGCAACGGAGGTGTGGAACACGCTAGAACAGACCGGTGCGTACTTGTAGATCTTCAAAAGTCTTGGGCGAGCGGAACTCACATACCATGCGCCGGTGTTGTTGGTGGCGTATGTTGGGAGAGCAGGTGTGGGATCGGATCTGAAACGTATGCAAATGGAGGAGCGAAAGAGAATGATGAACGAGGCCAAGCAGAAAAAGGAGGCCAAGAAGAAGGAGGAGAAGGAGAGGAAGAAGAAAGAGGACGAACAGATGAAGCGGAAGAAGAAGGACGACAAGAAGCAAAAGCGGAAGAGCTGGTGGCGCGGGCGGGCCATGGACGGCGAGGCCATCGCGCTCAAGCACGAGTTGGAGCAGATGATGGGGCAGAGCGACGACACATTCAGCGCCGTCGGCAGCGAGGACGATCTCAAGAACAAACGCGAGAACGACCATCGCAGGGTGAAGGAGCGCATGCGACTCTACGAAGAGGTCAAGCGTCAGAAGAGGGGACAGACCGTGGAGACCACCTGCCCGCACTGCCACTCCCACATCCCTCTTCTGAGCCAGCTCCAGCAACACAGCCACCAGGAGCAGACGCGGGCCGAGCTCGATGTGTCTGCCGAGTGAGAACGAGAGGACCTCGGCAACGAGGAACAAGAGCGACGTCGTTGGACGACGGTAAAGAGAACGACAAGAGGCCGGAACGGGAGAGAGCCACCAACGAGAGGCTGGTGCGAACAATTTTACTTGTACCATAAAGACCACCAGCTCGCTGCGCGTCAAGATCACGAGTGGGGTGCTGATGGTGGTGGATCGCAGCTCTTCCGCCACGAGGTCCCAGAACAAGCAGAGAAGGTATCTTAATTAAGTGGTCGACACGAATCTGCCAATCACGCGTTAGTGCCGACACGCATTCGCCAGCAACCGGGTTGAGGCGGTCGCTGAAGACCTGTGTCCCATCGTACACGCACAATTACACACAACATGAAGACCGCCTTCTTCGTCATCGTGCTCATCGCCGCTGGCTCTGGCGCACGCCGCCTTCGTCCCCAAGGACATCGACCTCTCGTCGGTCGATCCCAACCACGCCAAGGTCCTTCTCGGCCTCGCCCAGCACCGATGTGTCAACTCCACCGAGGCCGAGTGCCGTGCCTTCTTCGAGCCCGCCCCGTTCGACCATTGCTGCAAGGTACCCCTAACCCCCCGCCACTTCGTGCATCTCGCACAACTGCATCTCGGACCAAATTTTTGGACGTGAGATGAAAATTTTGAAGATGCGATTCTATGAAGGGCCGATGGGCTGACTTGTGTGGCTTGCGACCTAGGTCTGGGATAACGTCAAGTGCGCCGAGAAGATCTACAAGTGCGTGGTGGACTGCCGTCATGGCCTTCAGGAATGCATCACCTGCCTCGGCCCCGCCTGGGACAAGTGCTGCTGCTGCCTCGACAACGCCGGCATCCACGGCCTCCCTTGCCCTGCGTGCTGCTCCTAAATGCCCAAGTGCCTCGCGCCCCAACGGCAAAAACGATCATCTGATCGATCTCAAATGATCTGATCGATTCAAATGAAGTGCCAATTTGTGTTGCTTAGAAATGTCAGCAGGCCGTCGCACAAGCCATGCCCATCCCCTGACAGGAACGGGAACGGGAGAGTGAGAATGCCTAAGTGCCTAGGGGTGCGTATGTCTTTATTTTTTTCATTTTAAAAATAATATTGATAATAAATTATTATTTCTTTTTTTCATTTCCCAACTCGCGTCTCACTGGCCGCGGTCAAGTGCCACAGGCTGAGGCTGTGATAGCAAACGGCCCGAAATCAACGCGCTGCACAGCTTGGGAGGAAGGCAAACTTACATCAGTGCCGTTCCCGTAATTCGTTAAATAATCTGTACGCTTCAATTTTCATCTCATCATGATTTTGAATTCTTGACTGTGAGGCACCAGCCCAAATTGCACCCCAAGTTGGCCAATCAACACTCCATCGTTTCCTCATGACTCTTCCCAGACACAGATTGCCCCTGCCGGGCCCCTTTGACGCGATATGTACGCAAGCGGCTGGCCCAGCAACAGCAGAGGGAACGTCCCACCTACCATGGCGGGCTCGCAGTACGCGCAGGCGCCCTTGGGCGGAGGAGGCACGTTCGCTTCCTCCTCGGCGGCGTTCTACGCTGCGCAGCCAGCGTCGTTCGTTCCCGCCTACGCTCCCTCACACTCATCGGCGTCGGCCGCGGCCATGTCGAGCGTCTACGATCCCACACAGCCCACCATCATCGATGCCGGGCTGGGTCTGGGCGGGCCGAGAGGCTTTGTCTCCTCGGCGCCCGCCTCCTCACCATCCCCATCGAGCTTCGGCTTCTCGCCGGCCTCGCCTGGCTCGGCTCTGGGCCAACACGCCAGCCGTGCCAGTCACCCCTCCGGGATCGGCGCCTTTGTTCGCTCGCCGCACGAGCGCGACTGGCTCGCCGGAGGACGAGGCAGCGTCATGGATCGCGAGCGGGATCCACGGCTTCGTACGCGAGACAGCAGCGAGCGATGGGACGGCGACAGGGACAGGGAGCGAGAGCGGGCGAGGGAGCGCGGTGGTGTAGAAAGGGACTGGGATAGAGGACGGGACAGAGGATGGGAGCGAGACAGGGACAGAGATCGACACGGAGACAGAGATAGAGAGAGGGAGAGGGAAAGGGAGAAGGAGAAGGAAAAGGAGAGGGAGAGGGAGAGGGAGAGGGAACGAGAGAGGGAGAAGGAGCGGGAGAGGGAGAAGGAACGAGGAAGGGAAAGGGAAAGAGACTGGGACAGGGCGCAAGAGAGGAGGAAAGAGAGGGAGAGGGAGCAGGCACGCGAACGAGGCCGCGATCGCTCTCGAGAGCGCGACAGAGAAAGAACGAAAGAGATCGAAGAACGATCAAGGTCGTCTTCGAGCGCTAGCAGGCCCGCCGCTAACGTCGCACCGCTTGTGGATCTCAACGAAGCGAATACTCAGGCTAACAGCGGTAGAGGCGGTAATACAGAGCCGAGCCGAGGCACAGCGACCACCAGCGGAGGAGCGAAAGCTGAACCCGTGTCGCCACAGCTCCAACAGCACGCTACACAGGACGGCGACAGCAAGAAGGCGAGCGTGCCCGAACCCGTGGTCAAAGAACCAAGAGAGGAGGTTGGCGACAAGCGCAAGCCTGCGAGCTCCGGCGAAGCCGCCACTGACCAAGCCAAGGACGCGGTCGCGGAGATGGCTGCACCGACGCCGGTGCCCAGCAAAAACGGGATAACGCCACGGAAGCGAATACGACGACGGAACGCGGAGGCCGAGGCTGTGGCGGAGGAAGCAGCGACCACACGCAAACGCAAGAGCGACAAGCTGGGTCTGGGTGGCATCAAGTTCAAGAAGATCAAGCGAGCCGATGATAATGAGAAGGTCGAGAGGAGGGATTCGCTGGATTCCGTGCTCACGGATCTGGTAACGGACAACCCAAGCCCATCGGTCACGACGAAGAGCGCTCATGATCCGCGATTGCCTCCTGGCGAGAGCACAGGCGACGCTGTAGAAGCGGTGTCTTCGCCGGTGACAACAACGAGGACGGCGAAGAGGCGGCGAAAAGCGAGCGTAGAAGGTGACGAGGCCGAAGAGGGGGAAGTGTTGGACAACGACGAAAACAAGAAGGAAGGCGGAAAGGAGGAGGACGAGGAGAGGAAGAGCGAGAAGGAGATCGTTGGAGGTGAGGCATCGGCCACTGACGCTGTTGTCGGCGGCCAGCAGCAGCAGCAAACGAAGAAGGGAAGGCAAAAAAGAGGTAAAAGGGCGGGGAGGACGCGACACGATCGCACGAAGAAGAAAGAGAAGGAGGAGGAGAAGGAAGCAGTCGGCGATAGCCAGGAAGAGGAAGGCGAGGAAGCTGAGGCCGAAGAGGAGGCAGAGGCAGAGGCAAAAGAAGAGGATAATGAGAAAAGCGACAAGGCCGCTACGAAGAAGCAGGACGGCAAGGAATCGCCCGCAAAGTCCCAAGACAAGGGCAAGAAGGGCGCCACGGACCCGCCGGAAGCCACCGCTGCTGCCACGAAAGAACCGGAGCTCCAAGGCCCAAAGAACTGCTTGGGCCTCACATTGGAGCAAGTTTTAGGGCGGGAGGAAGCGCTCTGGGTGCGTGCGCGCATGCAGTTGTCTTCGCCCTCATCGAACGACGTGTGCTTACCGCTCTTTACTTCTCCTCCTCACCACCACCCAGACTGAGCTTCGACGGAACACGCCCGCTGGTGAGAAGACCTTGTACGAGAATCTCTTGCTCCTTGCGGTTGCTCGCGGCGCCGACGCACATACTGACAGCGAGATCTCTCTGTCTCTCTCACCCTCTCTCTCACACACACGCACCACACACACACAACCATCCTTCAGTTTTTGTCTGTATCCCGAGTGCGGAAGAGAGATCACGGCCCAGAACCTGCTGCGCCATATGCACAGACATCAGCGACTTAATGATTACGGTGCGCTTACGATCTTGATTGTGCATTTGGCCGCACAGACTTGATCGCTGAGAGGTGTGCTGCGAACAGGCCCAATTGGACTGAGCGACGCCAGAAGAGAGGTACCATCTACTAGCCCAAGAGGCGCGAGAGGTAGAGGACGAGGTGGGCGAGGTGGCGGCCGTGGTGCCGTTCCGTCGAGTCCTGCCATGGGGAGTGAGGTGCAGAAACCTGCGACACGGAGAGGGCGAGGGCGGCCACGGAAGCGACAGGAGAAGGACAAAGCGTACGGCAGCTCCAACGACGAGCACAGTTCACACGAAGCCGAGAGCGACGAAGCCGAGGAGCAGAGCTCTGAAGAGAGCGAGCCCGAGGACAGCTCCGCAGAGAGCGAGAATGACCGCGATGCAGACAGCGTGAGCAAGGGCGACGCTCAGGAGAACGGGCAAATGGAAGAACGAAAACCGCAGCTCAGCGATCTAGTGGCAGCGGCGATAGCCCGACCGCTGCCCGTCGCTGCCACGGCGCGAGCATCCGATGCCCTGGTGGAGGTAGATGTTGATCACGTTGCCGAGTTCCTCTTTCTCTCAGAGTCACGAGAAGGCGGTGGTTCAGCGCGGCTTGATCATATGGACACCGAGGAGGCCACGCTCAGTACGATTGGGCGCGTCACATTCCTAGAGGAGACCAAGGAGGAGAAGCAGCGACGCGAGGCGCGCGAAAGGGGATCAGGCGGTCTGCGAAGACGTTCGATGGACGGTGTGGCCGCAGACGCATCGTCGTCCGCCATCGAAGAGCTACTGGGCGATACCGTCCTCCTCGACCGCGTTAGCGAGGCTCTCGCCGAGGGGCTTCGGCAGAGGGGCGAGCGCGATCGCGCAGACCACACAAGCGCGCACTTTATCGACACGATCGTGCGAGAGAGCGAACGGCTCGATCAGCAGGTGCGCGCTCTTCGGAACCAGCAACGCGCCTTCGGGGACCTGCTGTGCGCCATGCTCGGGCGAGACAGGCGGAGAGACCGCGAGGCCGCCCGAGAGCGCGAAGCTGAGACCCTACGGCAGGAGGTGCGCGCGCGGATTGAGGCCGAGGCTGAGGCTGTCCGCCAGCGGACACGAGCCGATGAGGCTACACTGGTGCTGGCCAACGAGCGACAAAATGCGCGGCAGCAACAGGAGCTGCTGGACAAAGCCCACCACGAAATGGAGCGCATGAGAGATGAACTGGCCCGGCTCCAACGTGCTGGCGGTTTGACGCCGCACAACGCCCATTGTTCGCCCATCCCGCACGAGGAGGCGGATGATCAACCTGATCATCAGCAACACGAAGAGGAGCAGTCGCACGACGGCCAAGACGCCGCCGACGCTGGCGGGAGCAACGGAAGCGCGGCCGTTCCTACGTCGAGCAGCGTCGAGTTCATAGAGTTCATCTAGTTCGTCTTTGCGTGGTGTACGTGCCCAACACGCGAATACACAGCGCCGAGGCTGGCCACATTGCATGTTCATTGTTGCCATGGCAGATGGTGCGCCCCAACCGGCAAGGAAGGAGAGTACAGAAAGAGAGAGGAGAGAATGATCGGGTACCCTGTGCTGAGGCTTGTCGTGGCGCTCGCTCTTCTTTGCGCCGTGGAGGGAGCCAGCCTCTCCCTGCTTCGGGGCAGAATCGCGGCAACATCGGTGGGCTCGCTGGCCTTCTTTGCTGGCGGGTCCACGAGCGCTCTCCGACCGAACGTCGTGGGCGTGGTGGACGTCTACAACGTGACCGACGGCTTGTGGACCACAGCCAACCTCTCCATTCCTCGGGCCGACATTGCAGGAATCTCCGTAGGCAAAGTGGCCATCTTTGCTGGGGACTGATCGCTACAACTTGCCGAATTCGAGAGTGGACATCTACAACGTGACCGACGGCTCGTGGAAGACCACTGACCTTCCCTCTGGGGGCGGTGCCTACAAGGCGGCGTCTGTAGGCGATGTTGCTCTCTTCGCCTGTGGGTATAACCGCTTCCGTTCAGGTCGAGTGGATATCTACAACGTGACCAGCGGCTCATGGACACCGTCCGTGCTCTCCTTAAATCGCGTCGACTTCGCATCCACATCGGTGGGCAACGTCGCCCTCTTCGCCGGAGGGCGTTTAAGTGGCGTCCCCCAGTCAACGGTGAACATCTACAACGTGACCAGTCGCTCGTGGAGGACAGCCCGCCTCTCCATGCCTCGCTACAGCCTGGCAGCAACCTCCGTGGGCGATGTCGCCCTCTTCGCTGG
>CDFA01018770.1:0-12720 GCA_000826305.1 Acanthamoeba healyi
TCTACGTTTGATTGATCTCGCGCTACTCCGTCCTCTATGTCTCTCGATTTCGGGCATTAATTAACGCAAATGGGCGCTCCTACTACTCGATCGTGCAGGTTTCGTTCGATAAGATCACACGAAGGCTTCAGGTCTTGTGCCAGCTGGAGCCGGCGCTCGCCAGCGACGTTGATCCCGTGCTGGTGACCCAGCAGGTCGTCCAGGGCGTCTACAACGGCGTCCACACGGCCCAGCTGGACCACCTCGCCGCCGAGACCGCCGCCTACATGGGTTCGATGAACCCGGGGTACAATGTGCTCGCGGCCCGCATCGCCATCTCGAATCTTCAGAAGGACACATCTGCGTCGCTGCTCGAGACGGCTCGCACGCTCTACACGTACGTCAACGCCCAGACCAACTTGGCCTCCGGCCTCATCGCCGACGACGTCTACGAGGTCATCGTCAACCACACCGAGGCCCTCGAGGCTGCGATCAAGTACGAGCGCGACTTCAACTACACCTACTTTGGTTTCAAGACGCTCGAGCGCTCCTACCTGTTCAAGGTCGACGGCAAGATCGTCGAGCGACCCCAGCACATGCTCATGCGCGTCGCCATCGGCCTGCACAAGGACAACATCCCCGCGGTGATCGAGACCTACGACCTGCTCTCGCAGCAGCTCTTCACCCACGCCACCCCGACCCTGTTCAACGCCGGCACTCCGCGCCCGCAGCTGTCGTCGTGCTTCCTCCTGACGATGAAGGAGGACTCGATCGAGGGCATCTATGACACCCTCAAGCAGTGCGCCCTCATCTCCAAGTCGGCCGGCGGCATCGGTCTGGCTTGCCACCGCATCCGCGCCTCCAACTCGTACATTCGCGGCACCAACGGCACCTCGAACGGTCTCATCCCCATGCTCCGCGTGTACAACGACACTGCGCGCTATGTCGACCAAGGTACCTAGATCTCCTGAAGCCCCTAAGCCGGATTGCTCTGATGGCAGAAGTTTAACGTGGTTATCCTTCCTTTAGGAGGCGGCAAGCGCAAGGGTGCCTTTGCCATCTACCTCGAGCCCTGGCACGCGGACATCTTTGACTTCCTCAACCTCAAGAAGAACCACGGCAAGGAGGAGAACCGCGCCCGCGATCTCTTCTACGGCCTCTGGATCCCCGATCTCTTCATGAAGCGCGTGGAGTCTGGTGGCGACTGGTCGCTCTTCTGCCCCAACGAGGCCCCTGGTCTGTTTGACTCGTGGGGTAAGGTCTTCGAGGAGAAGTACGAGCGCTACGAGAGCGAGGGCCGCGCCCGCCGCGTGGTCAAGGCCCAGGAGCTGTGGTTCGCCATCCTCGAGTCGCAGATCGAGACCGGCACGCCCTACATGCTGTACAAGGACGCCTGCAACGGCAAGTCCAACCAGCAGCACCTCGGCACCATCCAGTCGTCGAACCTGTGCACTGAGGTTGTGCAGTACACGTCGCCCGACGAGGTGGCCGTGTGCAACTTGGCCTCGCTCGCCCTGCCCAAGTTCATCACCAACGGCAAGTTTGACCACAAGAAGCTGCACGACGTTGTCAAGGTCGTCACTAAGAACCTCAACAAGGTGATCGACATCAACTACTACCCGGTGATCGAGGCCCGCAACTCGAACATGCGCCACAGGCCCATCGGCATCGGAGTGCAGGGTCTGGCCGACGTCTTCATGATCCTGCGTCACCCGTGGGAGAGCCCTGAGGCTCGCGAGCTCAACCGCGCGATCTTCGAGACCATCTACTACGCCGCCCTCGTTGCCTCGAACGAGTTGGCTCAGGTCGAGGGCACCTACCAGACCTACGAGGGTTCGCCCGCCTCGCAGGGCAGGCTCCAGCCCGACCTCTGGAACGTCACTCCCTCGGACATGTGGGACTGGGCCACCCTCCGCGCCAACATCGCCGAGCACGGTCTCAGGAACTCGCTCCTCGTGGCGCCCATGCCCACGGCTTCGACCTCGCAGATCCTCGGCAACAACGAGTGCTTCGAGCCCTACACCTCCAACATCTACACCCGCCGCATCCTCGCCGGCGACTTCACCGTCGTCAACGACCATCTGCTGCGTGAGCTCAACGAGCGCGGCCTCTGGACGCCTGCCCTCAAGAACAAGCTCGTTTCGCACAACGGCTCTGTCCAGCGCATCGAGGAGATCCCCGACGACATCAAGAGGCTGTACAAGACCGTGTGGGAGATTCCCCAGCGCGTCATCATCGACATGGCCGCCGATCGCTCGGCCTACATTGACCAGAGCCAGTCGCTCAACGTCTACATGGGCGAGCCCTCGTTTGCCAAGCTCACCTCGATGCACTTCTATGCCTGGCGCAAGGGCCTCAAGACCGGCATGTACTACCTCCGCACCCGACCGGCTGCCAACGCCATCCAGTTCACTGTGGACAAGGAGGTCGTGCCCGTCCCCGCCGCCGACCCGAACGCCCCCAAGTCGGCCGCGCCGTCGCCCGCCAAGCAGTCGCCTTTGCGTTCGCCCGCCAAGCCGACCGCCGACGAGCTCCTGCGGAAGCCCAAGGCTCTCTCGCTCCTCCCCTCGTCCCCCGCGCCCGTCACGGCCGAGTACGACGGCGAGGTCTGCTACCCCGGCTGCGAGAGCTGCAGCGGTTAAGTTCCTCCTCTACTCTCTCCACCCTCGTCATCATCACCTCTTCTTCTCTCTCTTCACCCTCTACCTCACCGCACTCTTGTCGAGTCGCGGCTCTGGGCTCAGTCACAGCCGGCATGTAAAGTGAACCACCAAGTACAACAACTTTTTTTGAAACTACACCATCGTCTTGTTGATGTTGATGTTGATGATGATGATGATCGCCTACTTGGTCTTCTTGAGGTTGTTGTTTTGCTTGTTGAGACGCTTCAGCTCGTTGAACTTGGCGAGGTCGTCGTCTTGGCCGAGGGCGATGATGGTCCGCTTGGCCTCGGCCCAGTCGAACACGGGAATGTCGGCCTCGAAGCCGAGGACGACGAGGAGGGCGCCCAGCAGCGTCTTGTCCACCTCGAGCACCTTCAACCCGCGCCAGTTCGCCTGGACCCAAGCCCAGCGTCCCGGCTGCGGCCAGCTGCCTCCGTAGGACCTGGTGGCGGCATGTAGGTCGGCCACCATCTCCACCAGGGCAGCATAGGTCATGCGTCCAGCCGCGCCGCTCCTATGCACACGTCAGCCCATCACGACGACCATCAACTGTGAGGTGTACACAAGAGAGCAAGAGGAGCGATGAAGTTACTCTGTGGCAAAGTGCTCGGGGTGATGATCGTTGTGGGCGACGTGGTGCGCAAAGGCGCGCTCGAACTCGGGGTCGTCGCCACGGCCCAGGCCGGCGTTGACGCCAAAGAAGTGCTTGGCGTAGGCAAAGAACTCGAGCGGGTGGAACTTGGAGAGGTCGTGCGCGAGCAGGCGCCACCACGAGAGGCGGTGGCTCGGCGGAAGGCGGGCGTTGACGCGCCAGCCCGCAATGGCAAGGAACAGCTTGTGGTAGAGTATGGCGTGCACCATACGCAACCAGCTCCACACCACCAGTCCTACGCACCACATGTGTGTTGTCTTCGCTTTCTTTCAAGGTTAGCTGGATCAACATACGCCGGCCTACAGCGCGCAAGATGCCCATGCTACATGTGTCCACATTCGCTGAACCCATCGCGGGAACTTGAGCAGAACAGGACCTTTGGGCTAATCACGCCAGTGGCGACGAAGATGGAGAGACGAGGGAGGGGGGGGTGCAAGACAAGTGTGTAGAGAGAAAGAGATGCCTTCCGGCCAAATTGAACTCCATTGGATTTGTTCAACGTTTACACATCCTCCACGACCTGGGTGACGGTACCCTTGAAGTCCTTGCAGGGCACGTAAGAGACGAGCGTGTACATCTTCTCGCTGGCCTCCTCATCCTCGTTCCTCTTGCGGGAGAGGCGCACGCGGACACGGTAGGGCACGTTCCTGATACCCTGCGACCACACGAACTGGTTGAGCTTGACGTCGAGGCGGACATCGGAGGTGCCCATGGCCTTGCGGGCGAAGGCCTTGATCTCCTTCATGGCACGGGGAGCGCGCTTCTTGAACTGACTGTAAAGGTGATCAAAACGGGTCTAGAGGTCAGCATCTCCGCCAGAATGGAAGAAGGCAGACGCAGCAATTGATCGATAATTCAGCCTCGCAAATGCGAGCTGGTAATCCAAGAAGGGGGAAGCGTACAGGCCATGAATGCGCTTGTGCAGGTTGATGGTGTACTCCCGGGCGAGGACGGTGTTCTTGTTCACACCCTTCTTCTCTTTCTTAGGCATGGCGACGGAGGGACGGGGAAGGACGGCACAGAGGAGAGGCGATCCAGAAGAGAGGAAAAGCGAAAAAAGACCGCTCCTATCTTTTCCTGCCCTCTAAAATCCCACATTCTCGCCCCCGGATTTTGTCCGACATCGCTCATATTTACATTCCCTGCATTCCCGAAAAATGAATAAGGAATTGAATTTGCAAGCGCTACACGCGCAGGCAAAACTTCAGATCTTGGTTGTTCTCTGCGTAGCGTGTGCGTGTAGTGCCGCAGCTCGTCTCCTCCATCTTCGTGTAGCGCGAGGGAGTTCGATCAATTCATATTTATACAGAGCTACTTGAGCTTGTAATGGAGAGGACTCGACGAAGCAGCGGCGGATTCGCTGCTGCGTCGCTTCTGGCGGCTGCCGCATTCCTGCTCCTCCTGGCATTCTCCTCCGCTTCCGATGACTCGATCGCCGGCTGCGGCGGCTTTGTGCGCCTCTCCAAGGAGCTGCAAAGGTGCAGCGCCTCCCCCGGCTCACTGTGCCGCTCCTTAATTTTCGCAATCTCACTCGATTTGGCGATTAATCGCGCGCGATGGCAGCAGCAAGGGCGCCAAGTCCAAAATGCCCTACGAATCCGTCCATGTCGAGTTGGTGAGCGCCGATGGCGAGCTCGTGAAGGAGCGTGCCGAGTGCGCGCCCAATGGCTACTATTTCCTTCCGATCTACGACAAGGGCTCCTTCCACATGCGAGTCCACGGCCCCAAGGGCTGGAATTTTGGTAATTTCTCGCAGCCACTTGACCATCCAAGATCCGTTCGCGGCTTGCACTCACCTCTCACGTCTCGTTGGCCGTGTCCCCCTTTTCACACACTGCCAGAACCCAACTCTGTCTTGATCGATGAGGGTCGCTGCGACGAGTCGCACGATTACAACTTTATCGTCACCGGTTTCGTTCTTTCGGGCACCGTACGCTCCCCATCCTCTCGGTTTTCTCTTGGGGCGTCTCTCGTTCACACTCTCGCTCGCTGTAAACCTGTGCACAGGTCCGCAGTCTGGGTCAGTCTAGCGACGAGGCTCAGAAGGGTCCGGCTGGCGTGACGATCACGCTCAAGAACAAGGCCAACACCAAGGTTGCCGACCAGACCGCGACCACCGCCGAGGATGGCTCCTTCCACTTCAACAACGTGTTCCCCGGCACCTACGAGGTCGTGGCGTCGCATCCCTCGTGGACTTTCGTCAAGGTATGCGCCGCCATCCCGTCCTGCAGTCGCGCTTGTTGCTGACCACCGTCACCCACCACCTCATCCAGGATCGCACTGAGGTGAGCTTCGAGTGGGACAACGTGGAGGTGAAGGACGAGCTGCTCGTCGGCGGCTTCGAAGTGTCTGGCAGCGTGCAGTCCGTGGAGGAGAATGCCGCTGTGCCCGGCGTGGACTTCATTCTTTACTCGGCTGCCGATCTCAAGGATCTGCCCGTCAAGTGCTCCACCGACGGCGTGTCTGGTACTTCAAACCACTCTCGTTGTTGTCGCCGTGGGCTCCAACGCTAACTACGCACGCGTGCATCGACTTTAGGCGCGCCCGAGGAGAAGGGCATGAAGGCCGTATGTGGCGCTCGCTCTGACGCCTCCGGCAAGTTCGTGATCAAGGGCGTTCCGTGCGGCAAGTACACGCTCGTGCCGCACTACCGCTCCTCCAACACCAACTACGATCTCCTTCCCTCGCGCACGGACGTCACTGTCTCCCACGGTAATGACGACACACCACAGAGTCGCGCGCTTTCGTGCACTTGAGGCCGTTCTTAACCTTTCCTTCTCCTTGGCGCACAGCCAACACTGAGGTGAGCGAGCCGTTCCGCGTGGCGGGCTTCTCCGTGGAGGGTCGCGTGGTCGACGTCGACGGCGAGGGCATTTCGGGTGCCACCGTACTGTTCGATGGCGTCGAGAAGGCCACGACCGACGCTGACGGGTTAGACCACCATCTCCTCCGCGCACACGCATCGCACTAGTGTTGACCACTCGTCCACTCACACGTGCGCTGCTATGTAGGCGTTACCGTGTCGAGAAGGTGCGCGTGGGCAGCTACGCCGTTGAGGTGGCCAAGGACCACGTCTTCTTCGACTCCCTCAAGAACGTCCAGCTGTCGCCTTCCAAGGCCCAGGTCCCTCAGATCAAGGCCTCTTCCTACCATCTCTGCGGTCGTGTGAGCCTTTCGTCCGGCCGCGCCGACGAGAAGCAAAAGTCAGGTCACCGCGACGTGCTTCTCGTTGAGACTGTCTCCGGTCGCGAGGTACGTCCGGACGAAGCCGTGCTTCGCTCGCTTCTAGGCGCAGTTTGACTAACACGTGCATACAGGAGCGCCGTTCGACGGACCCCACCGGTTCGTTCTGCTTCGAGGTGGCGCCTGGCCGCTACCGCGTCAGCCCCGCCATCTCCGCCGCCGAGGAGCGCGCTGGTCTCCTCTTCGTGCCCGCCAAGCGCGAGGTCACCCTCAGCAAGAGCCCCATCCTCGACGTCAACTTTGGTCAGGCGCTGGTACGTTTACTGACTTTGAGCGTTGTTGCACCACATGCAAACGCACACGGCTGGCTCACTCGCGCATTGCGACCGCACAGGTGACAGTGCAGGGCGTTGTGCGCTGCCTGGAGGCTCCGTGCGATCCTTCCATTTCGATCACCCTCACCGGAATCGACATCGAATCACGCGTTACCGCCAGCCTGAGCCCTGGCGAGAAGCAGGAGGCCACCTATGTCATTCGCGATGTTCTGCCCGGCCAGTACGACTCCTTCCTATTACTGTGCTTCACATGGAGCCGCACGTGGCTCAAGCGTGTGGTCATCACAGGTACGAGGTGCAGATCAAGCACGAGTCCTGGTGCTGGAAGCAGAGCACTCACAAGCTGGACGTCAAGGCTCAAGCCGAAACCGGCAAGTCCCACATCCAGGCGCCCGAGTTCGTTCACGAGGGGTACCACACTTCTGTCACAGGCGCTCACTTGTCCCTTTCGATCTCGATTCTCATCCCTCTTCCTCCCTCTCCAGTTACCAGCTAAGCTCTGTGGTGTCTCACGACGTGAAGCTCGTCGCTTCGCTGGACTCGGCTCCCAAGGAGCGTCAGACCTTCGAGCTGACCAAGGGAACCAACCGGTTCTGCCTCAGGTACGCTCCAGACCTGCAGGTGGATCAAACATTAATCATGGCTCACACGATGTCTCCTCTTCGTATGGAACAATGCAGCAAGCCTGGCATTTACACGCTTGCCCCGGTCTCGTGCTACAAGTTCGAGAGGGACACGTACAAATACGACACTGCCAACCCGCGCCTGCTCGACCTGCAGGCCACTCACTACCAGCTCAACGCCTCCGTGCTCACCGCCCAGCCCGCTTCCAACATCACCCTTCACGTCGTGTACGTTGTTAGCGCCTGATCTGGTGTTCGTTGGCGATGGGCCACTCACGTCTGACCTGGTTCGTGGCGGCGGTGTCATACAGTGTTGATCACTCGCAGAAGGCCGGCCGCAAGGACGCCGCTCACGAGGAGTACCACACCAACGCGATCAGCGAGGGTAAGCAAGGTGAGGGCAACCAGCACAAGTATGACTTCTCCGTCTGGGTCGCGCCTGGAGACAAGCTGTCCCTGAATCCCAAGGCTCCTGCCGGCTCCGACCTCCTGTTCTACCCTTCGTCTGCCTCCTTCACCCTGTACGTCTCTGTTCTCGTGGCCCTCATGTTGGCTCGTGTCATCTGTTTGCTGACCTTTAATGTTTGAATCTGATTGTGCAGGAGCAAGCCCGAGTGCCCTTCGCCTCTTGCGCCGTTCCAGGCTCGTCCTGGTTCGTACATCAAGGGTCGCGTTGAGCCTGAGGTCGCGAACGTTCGCATTAGCGTGTACACCACCGACGCGGAGAACGGCGAGAGGCGTCTCGTGGCCGAATCCACCACCGCCGCCAGCGGTAACTACTCCATCGGACCCCTGCCCGACAACACCCCCTATGAGATCGTGCGTTCTTCTCTTTCCCCCAAACAACCAACACCAGCTCTGGTCGTTATTCATCTAATCTCGCGTGATCATCAACAACAGGAAGCCGCGCACGATGGCTACTACTTCAAGCAGACCGAGACCGGAGTGTTCCGTACGTTGCCTCGGCCCCCTCCTCTAGCAGGTCGCGTCGGTGTCTGATCTTCTGGCTGTGGCTGCGTTTCCACACACACAGAGACCCAGAAGCTGGGTACCGTGGCCGTTACCGTCCAGGACGAGGCCGGCAAGCCGCTGCAGGGCGTGGTCATCTCGCTCTCTGGCGAGGGCTACCGCAGCAACAACCCCACCAACCAGCAGGGCATCTTCACCGTCTCGGCTCTCCACCCGGGCAGCTACTACCTGCGTCCGCTCCTCAAGGAATACGTCTTCACGCCTTCCTCCACGGTACGCACACTGACGTCATCTTGAGGGTCCCTGGTGGCATCGCTGACCTGGCGTATCGCCGCATGGATGCAGAGCGTGGAGGTGAAGGAGGGACAGGACGAGAAGGTGACCATCAGCGCCAAGCGCGTGGCCTATTCGAGCTTTGGCAAGGTCCGCTCGCTCAACGGCGAGCCCGAGAAGTTCATCGCCGTCGAGGCCGTCTCCGCCACCGGCGAGGTCGAAGAGGTACGCGCGCGCCCTCGCATCGCCGTATGTTCCATGCCTAACTCCCTGCCTCCGTGTTGGATCGCCAACAGACCCAGACGGACGCGGAGGGCAACTTCCGCCTGCGTGGTCTCCAGCCTGGCAAGGAGTACCGCATTCGTGTCAAGTCCGGCGACCAGCGCATCGAGCGCGCCTCGCCCGCCGACGGCTACCTCGTCAAGCTGCCTGCGGTACATGTCTGCCCCCTCACGTGATTAGCGCCTCGAGGCTTCTGGAGTCTGATGTCTGATCGGGACCTGGTCATGTCGTCGTTTGGTTTCGTGAGCAGAACGAGGCCCTGACGGACGTGCAGAACCAGGACTTCCTCGTGTTCCGTCGCCTGCCCAAGACCGACCTGACCGGCGAGGTGACCGCCGAGCCTCACGTCCTGTCCACCCTAAAGGTAGGCTTGACCTCTCTGTCGTTGCGTACAGCACTCACATGTGACGATGCGCTTGCGTAGGTGGAGGTGTACGAGGACGGCAAGTCGGAGCTGGTCAAGAGCGTGAGCCTCGGCCCATCGACGTTCTTCAACGCCGGACCGCTCAACCGCGACACCAAGTACCGCGTCCGCCTTTCGTCCAGCCTCTCGTCTCGCACCTACACGCACGCCCCTCAAGAGGTACACCACCGCACGCCCCTTCGCTGTCGCATCAACTAGTCGCATCCGACCAATGATGGTTGTGTGTGGATGTGATGGAATCGTCCACTGACAGATGTGATGTGTAATGTGCACGCTCAGGTCTCTGTGGACCTCGACTCGGCGACTCATCTGAAGCTCAACTTCAACGCCACCGTGCACGACCCCCTGCGTCACGACCTCACGAGCACGCCCATCTTCTCCTTCATTTTGGCCGTCGCTCTCATCGCCCTCGTCTACTACCACAAGCTCGTACGTCGCCTCTTCCTCTTTTCTCGCTTTATCGTCATCATTACCGTCATCATCATCGTCATGTGATCGAGCGAGGCGCCTGGCTGACAAACTGCTGCTTGTGGGGGTTGCTCGTCGCGTGCAGGCCTTGGCGGTGGGCAAGGCGGCGATGTCGGGCGACATCAACGCGGTGCGGAATCTGCTGCGGCCCAAGGCCGAAGAGGAGGAGGAGGACAGTGCGACCTCGTTCCTGTCCCCGCACCACCTCCACCCGGCCAAGGTCGGCCGAACCGGCGCCCGAAAGAACGCCCCTCGTCCCGGCTTCCGCCCCTCTCGCGCCTAAACTATCCCCTCCCTCCTCTTCTTCATCATCTCCCCTCTCCTCCTTTCGTTTTGCCCACAACGCCTTCCTCCTCTTCTCCTGCATCCTTTGGCTCACACAACAAAGGGACTACTTCAACATGCACACAACTTGCTCCCGCTACAAAGAGTACATGGGGTAGCAAAAAAGACGAGATGGACGCGAGATGGATTGAGGAAATGTAAAAACAAAATGTATTCTTGTCCTGGCCTCTCTTGATCGAAAATGAGAGGATGGAAGAATCGGTGGTGGTGTTCGCGTGGTAGTTGCATGCATAGATGCTCGAGCTTGAAAGAGATTGGGGAGAGATGGAGAGATTTCGATGATGGAGAGAGATTGTTTTCAAGCGTCGAGGCTTCGTCGGAGCACCTGAGGGCGCGAAGCGAGGGCGGTCTGGACGAGCGAGAGACCGGCCTGGACGGTCTGCAGAGCGCCAGCCTCGTCAGAGAGGGCGGGATTGACCTCGACGAGGTCCATCGACACCAGGCGGCCGGTCTTTCCGCAGGCCTCGCAGATGGCGCGGCCCTCGTCGACGGTCAGGCCGTCCTCGACGGCGGTGCCGGTGGCGGGGCACGCACCAGGGTCGAGCCCGTCAATGTCGAAGCTCAGGTGCAGGCGGTCCTTGCTGGTCGAGCCGGCGCCGAGGTTGAGGTACTCGACGATCTCCTCCATGATCTTGTTGATGCCCTTGGCGCGCACGTCGGGCATGCGGTAGCTCTTGATGTTGAATCGTCGAAGGATCTCCTCCTCGGCCTCATCCACGTCGCGCAGGCCAATGTAGACGAGCTTGCGCGGATTGAGTCGTCGGTTGCGCGTAGTGGAGGCCGGGTCCATCCATTCGAAGCCGGGGATGGTCCACGAATCGACGAGTGACTCCTCGCGCATGAGGAACGCGACGGGCATTCCGTGGATGTTGCCCGAGATGCTGCCCGAGGGGGTGTTGATGTCGGCATGGGCGTCGACCCAGATGACGCAGAGGTCGACCTCGTCGTTCTGCTTGGGCGAGGCGTACGTATCGAGCAGGCCCGAGATGGTGCCGATCGCGATGCTGTGGTCGCCGCCGATCGACAGGACAAAGTTGTCGCTCTTCCCGCTGCCCTTGAGCTCGTTGGTGATGAGATCCGCGGCCTTGAGGTTCACGTCGCCCACCCAGCGCGAGTTCTTGGCATTCGTGGCCATCTGCTCGGCGGTGATGGTGCCATTTCCATCATCGTTCTCGGCGGGATTGGAGGCATCGATGTCGCCCAAATCCTTGACCGCGTAGCCGATCTCCTTGATGGCGCGCACGAGGCCCGCATCGCGGAGCGCGGCCGGGGCGAGGTCGACGCCGCCCTTGGGCTGGCCTCCGCGGAACGGGATGCCCACGATGGAAACCAGCGGAGTCGAAGTGGTTGAGGTGGCGGTGTTCATCTTGTTGGTCAGGTGTCGAGGTGCGTTGCTGTTGTTGTCGTTCAACTTGAAGATGTTCGCGATTGATGTGATTTAGTTCGCTTGGAGGTTGCTGTTGTTGGCAAGCGAATGTGTGGTTGGTGTGGTGGAGAGCTTGATGCTTCGATTGAGAGAAAGAGAGAGGGTCACTCTTGCGTGTGTGTTCGTTCGTGTGCGCACGGTCGGTCTGTGTGATGGTTGTGGTTGGCGTGTTGCGCCGAAAAAACCTTAAATAGCCGAGTCACCGCACGAGGGCTACGCGAAAATCGCCCGTCTTTTTCGAGCTCTCCCGTCAAGCGCCATCATCTGATCCCGCGTTATCAGCTTCCCGACATTCGTGCACGAGTCGAGCAGCCCAAGCTCGCCATACCAGGAAATACACCGGAAAATCTCGCCGAGTCACAATTCGCACAGCCGGGTAACGTACACGCCTCTGTTCATCGAGTTTTCACGAAATGCGTGTCGACACATATCCTACGTCGACAGAAACAGTAGGTTATGCCAGGTATGCACGCAGTCCCTGAATTGATTTGTGGCATTGCGAATTGATTTGTTAGACAATTTGGCTGCGCCCCTCAAATCTGACTCTAGCTGTCTCTGGGGCTTCAGAATGAGCGGTGCTGGCCCACCGCCGGCCCCGGTGGTCGCCGCCCCCCCACCAGCTTGGACCACCTCGCCGTCGATTGCGCCATCCCCAGCGGAAATGGCTTCCTCCTCGCCAGCGCCGGCGCATGGCGGCGGAGGAGGCCACCACCACCCGACAACCACCACGTCCTCCTCATCTACGTCTGCTACGCTACCGCCCGCGCCCTGCAGCTGTTGCTCTTCGTACGAATCGACAATGGCCATCCCGGGAGCTCCCCCTCCTCCTACAACGTCGACCACCACGTTCTCCCATTACTCGCCGTCTCTACGCGATGCCGCCGCTACACAACAATTGCCAATTCTCCAGATCACAATGGAGAATTTTACCTCTACCTCGACTACGTCCTCTACTACGCCTGCTGCGGCTGCGCCCACGTACCCCTCCACGTCCTCATCTTCCTCGTCTACGACCTCGCGAAGTGGAGGGGGTGAGGGTGGAGGCGCGGCCAAGACCTCGAGGCAGGGCAAACGAGGCCCGAGGGCGGCGACGGCGGC
>CDFA01018771.1:0-17162 GCA_000826305.1 Acanthamoeba healyi
AGAGGACGTAGTCGAGGTAGAGGTAAAATTCTCCATTGTGATCTGGAGAATTGGCAATTGTTGTGTAGCGGCGGCATCGCGTAGAGACGGCGAGTAATGGGAGAACGTGGTGGTCGACGTTGTAGGAGGAGGGGGAGCTCCCGGGATGGCCATTGTCGATTCGTACGAAGAGCAACAGCTGCAGGGCGCGGGCGGTAGCGTAGCAGACGTAGATGAGGAGGACGTGGTGGTTGTCGGGTGGTGGTGGCCTCCTCCGCCGCCATGCGCCGGCGCTGGCGAGGAGGAAGCCATTTCCGCTGGGGATGGCGCAATCGACGGCGAGGTGGTCCAAGCTGGTGGGGGGGCGGCGACCACCGGGGCCGGCGGTGGGCCAGCACCGCTCATTCTGAAGCCCCAGAGACAGCTAGAGTCAGATTTGAGGGGCGCAGCCAAATTGTCTAACAAATCAATTCGCAATGCCACAAATCAATTCAGGGACTGCGTGCATACCTGGCATAACCTACTGTTTCTGTCGACGTAGGATATGTGTCGACACGCATTTCGTGAAAACTCGATGAACAGAGGCGTGTACGTTACCCGGCTGTGCGAATTGTGACTCGGCGAGATTTTCCGGTGTATTTCCTGGTATGGCGAGCTTGGGCTGCTCGACTCGTGCACGAATGTCGGGAAGCTGATAACGCGGGATCAGATGATGGCGCTTGACGGGAGAGCTCGAAAAAGACGGGCGATTTTCGCGTAGCCCTCGTGCGGTGACTCGGCTATTTAAGGTTTTTTCGGCGCAACACGCCAACCACAACCATCACACAGACCGACCGTGCGCACACGAACGAACACACACGCAAGAGTGACCCTCTCTCTTTCTCTCAATCGAAGCATCAAGCTCTCCACCACACCAACCACACATTCGCTTGCCAACAACAGCAACCTCCAAGCGAACTAAATCACATCAATCGCGAACATCTTCAAGTTGAACGACAACAACAGCAACGCACCTCGACACCTGACCAACAAGATGAACACCGCCACCTCAACCACTTCGACTCCGCTGGTTTCCATCGTGGGCATCCCGTTCCGCGGAGGCCAGCCCAAGGGCGGCGTCGACCTCGCCCCGGCCGCGCTCCGCGATGCGGGCCTCGTGCGCGCCATCAAGGAGATCGGCTACGCGGTCAAGGATTTGGGCGACATCGATGCCTCCAATCCCGCCGAGAACGATGATGGAAATGGCACCATCACCGCCGAGCAGATGGCCACGAATGCCAAGAACTCGCGCTGGGTGGGCGACGTGAACCTCAAGGCCGCGGATCTCATCACCAACGAGCTCAAGGGCAGCGGGAAGAGCGACAACTTTGTCCTGTCGATCGGCGGCGACCACAGCATCGCGATCGGCACCATCTCGGGCCTGCTCGATACGTACGCCTCGCCCAAGCAGAACGACGAGGTCGACCTCTGCGTCATCTGGGTCGACGCCCATGCCGACATCAACACCCCCTCGGGCAGCATCTCGGGCAACATCCACGGAATGCCCGTCGCGTTCCTCATGCGCGAGGAGTCACTCGTCGATTCGTGGACCATCCCCGGCTTCGAATGGATGGACCCGGCCTCCACTACGCGCAACCGACGACTCAATCCGCGCAAGCTCGTCTACATTGGCCTGCGCGACGTGGATGAGGCCGAGGAGGAGATCCTTCGACGATTCAACATCAAGAGCTACCGCATGCCCGACGTGCGCGCCAAGGGCATCAACAAGATCATGGAGGAGATCGTCGAGTACCTCAACCTCGGCGCCGGCTCGACCAGCAAGGACCGCCTGCACCTGAGCTTCGACATTGACGGGCTCGACCCTGGTGCGTGCCCCGCCACCGGCACCGCCGTCGAGGACGGCCTGACCGTCGACGAGGGCCGCGCCATCTGCGAGGCCTGCGGAAAGACCGGCCGCCTGGTGTCGATGGACCTCGTCGAGGTCAATCCCGCCCTCTCTGACGAGGCTGGCGCTCTGCAGACCGTCCAGGCCGGTCTCTCGCTCGTCCAGACCGCCCTCGCTTCGCGCCCTCAGGTGCTCCGACGAAGCCTCGACGCTTGAAAACAATCTCTCTCCATCATCGAAATCTCTCCATCTCTCCCCAATCTCTTTCAAGCTCGAGCATCTATGCATGCAACTACCACGCGAACACCACCACCGATTCTTCCATCCTCTCATTTTCGATCAAGAGAGGCCAGGACAAGAATACATTTTGTTTTTACATTTCCTCAATCCATCTCGCGTCCATCTCGTCTTTTTTGCTACCCCATGTACTCTTTGTAGCGGGAGCAAGTTGTGTGCATGTTGAAGTAGTCCCTTTGTTGTGTGAGCCAAAGGATGCAGGAGAAGAGGAGGAAGGCGTTGTGGGCAAAACGAAAGGAGGAGAGGGGAGATGATGAAGAAGAGGAGGGAGGGGATAGTTTAGGCGCGAGAGGGGCGGAAGCCGGGACGAGGGGCGTTCTTTCGGGCGCCGGTTCGGCCGACCTTGGCCGGGTGGAGGTGGTGCGGGGACAGGAACGAGGTCGCACTGTCCTCCTCCTCCTCTTCGGCCTTGGGCCGCAGCAGATTCCGCACCGCGTTGATGTCGCCCGACATCGCCGCCTTGCCCACCGCCAAGGCCTGCACGCGACGAGCAACCCCCACAAGCAGCAGTTTGTCAGCCAGGCGCCTCGCTCGATCACATGACGATGATGATGACGGTAATGATGACGATAAAGCGAGAAAAGAGGAAGAGGCGACGTACGAGCTTGTGGTAGTAGACGAGGGCGATGAGAGCGACGGCCAAAATGAAGGAGAAGATGGGCGTGCTCGTGAGGTCGTGACGCAGGGGGTCGTGCACGGTGGCGTTGAAGTTGAGCTTCAGATGAGTCGCCGAGTCGAGGTCCACAGAGACCTGAGCGTGCACATTACACATCACATCTGTCAGTGGACGATTCCATCACATCCACACACAACCATCATTGGTCGGATGCGACTAGTTGATGCGACAGCGAAGGGGCGTGCGGTGGTGTACCTCTTGAGGGGCGTGCGTGTAGGTGCGAGACGAGAGGCTGGACGAAAGGCGGACGCGGTACTTGGTGTCGCGGTTGAGCGGTCCGGCGTTGAAGAACGTCGATGGGCCGAGGCTCACGCTCTTGACCAGCTCCGACTTGCCGTCCTCGTACACCTCCACCTACGCAAGCGCATCGTCACATGTGAGTGCTGTACGCAACGACAGAGAGGTCAAGCCTACCTTTAGGGTGGACAGGACGTGAGGCTCGGCGGTCACCTCGCCGGTCAGGTCGGTCTTGGGCAGGCGACGGAACACGAGGAAGTCCTGGTTCTGCACGTCCGTCAGGGCCTCGTTCTGCTCACGAAACCAAACGACGACATGACCAGGTCCCGATCAGACATCAGACTCCAGAAGCCTCGAGGCGCTAATCACGTGAGGGGGCAGACATGTACCGCAGGCAGCTTGACGAGGTAGCCGTCGGCGGGCGAGGCGCGCTCGATGCGCTGGTCGCCGGACTTGACACGAATGCGGTACTCCTTGCCAGGCTGGAGACCACGCAGGCGGAAGTTGCCCTCCGCGTCCGTCTGGGTCTGTTGGCGATCCAACACGGAGGCAGGGAGTTAGGCATGGAACATACGGCGATGCGAGGGCGCGCGCGTACCTCTTCGACCTCGCCGGTGGCGGAGACGGCCTCGACGGCGATGAACTTCTCGGGCTCGCCGTTGAGCGAGCGGACCTTGCCAAAGCTCGAATAGGCCACGCGCTTGGCGCTGATGGTCACCTTCTCGTCCTGTCCCTCCTTCACCTCCACGCTCTGCATCCATGCGGCGATACGCCAGGTCAGCGATGCCACCAGGGACCCTCAAGATGACGTCAGTGTGCGTACCGTGGAGGAAGGCGTGAAGACGTATTCCTTGAGGAGCGGACGCAGGTAGTAGCTGCCCGGGTGGAGAGCCGAGACGGTGAAGATGCCCTGCTGGTTGGTGGGGTTGTTGCTGCGGTAGCCCTCGCCAGAGAGCGAGATGACCACGCCCTGCAGCGGCTTGCCGGCCTCGTCCTGGACGGTAACGGCCACGGTACCCAGCTTCTGGGTCTCTGTGTGTGTGGAAACGCAGCCACAGCCAGAAGATCAGACACCGACGCGACCTGCTAGAGGAGGGGGCCGAGGCAACGTACGGAACACTCCGGTCTCGGTCTGCTTGAAGTAGTAGCCATCGTGCGCGGCTTCCTGTTGTTGATGATCACGCGAGATTAGATGAATAACGACCAGAGCTGGTGTTGGTTGTTTGGGGGAAAGAGAAGAACGCACGATCTCATAGGGGGTGTTGTCGGGCAGGGGTCCGATGGAGTAGTTACCGCTGGCGGCGGTGGTGGATTCGGCCACGAGACGCCTCTCGCCGTTCTCCGCGTCGGTGGTGTACACGCTAATGCGAACGTTCGCGACCTCAGGCTCAACGCGACCCTTGATGTACGAACCAGGACGAGCCTGGAACGGCGCAAGAGGCGAAGGGCACTCGGGCTTGCTCCTGCACAATCAGATTCAAACATTAAAGGTCAGCAAACAGATGACACGAGCCAACATGAGGGCCACGAGAACAGAGACGTACAGGGTGAAGGAGGCAGACGAAGGGTAGAACAGGAGGTCGGAGCCGGCAGGAGCCTTGGGATTCAGGGACAGCTTGTCTCCAGGCGCGACCCAGACGGAGAAGTCATACTTGTGCTGGTTGCCCTCACCTTGCTTACCCTCGCTGATCGCGTTGGTGTGGTACTCCTCGTGAGCGGCGTCCTTGCGGCCGGCCTTCTGCGAGTGATCAACACTGTATGACACCGCCGCCACGAACCAGGTCAGACGTGAGTGGCCCATCGCCAACGAACACCAGATCAGGCGCTAACAACGTACACGACGTGAAGGGTGATGTTGGAAGCGGGCTGGGCGGTGAGCACGGAGGCGTTGAGCTGGTAGTGAGTGGCCTGCAGGTCGAGCAGGCGCGGGTTGGCAGTGTCGTATTTGTACGTGTCCCTCTCGAACTTGTAGCACGAGACCGGGGCAAGCGTGTAAATGCCAGGCTTGCTGCATTGTTCCATACGAAGAGGAGACATCGTGTGAGCCATGATTAATGTTTGATCCACCTGCAGGTCTGGAGCGTACCTGAGGCAGAACCGGTTGGTTCCCTTGGTCAGCTCGAAGGTCTGACGCTCCTTGGGAGCCGAGTCCAGCGAAGCGACGAGCTTCACGTCGTGAGACACCACAGAGCTTAGCTGGTAACTGGAGAGGGAGGAAGAGGGATGAGAATCGAGATCGAAAGGGACAAGTGAGCGCCTGTGACAGAAGTGTGGTACCCCTCGTGAACGAACTCGGGCGCCTGGATGTGGGACTTGCCGGTTTCGGCTTGAGCCTTGACGTCCAGCTTGTGAGTGCTCTGCTTCCAGCACCAGGACTCGTGCTTGATCTGCACCTCGTACCTGTGATGACCACACGCTTGAGCCACGTGCGGCTCCATGTGAAGCACAGTAATAGGAAGGAGTCGTACTGGCCGGGCAGAACATCGCGAATGACATAGGTGGCCTCCTGCTTCTCGCCAGGGCTCAGGCTGGCGGTAACGCGTGATTCGATGTCGATTCCGGTGAGGGTGATCGAAATGGAAGGATCGCACGGAGCCTCCAGGCAGCGCACAACGCCCTGCACTGTCACCTGTGCGGTCGCAATGCGCGAGTGAGCCAGCCGTGTGCGTTTGCATGTGGTGCAACAACGCTCAAAGTCAGTAAACGTACCAGCGCCTGACCAAAGTTGACGTCGAGGATGGGGCTCTTGCTGAGGGTGACCTCGCGCTTGGCGGGCACGAAGAGGAGACCAGCGCGCTCCTCGGCGGCGGAGATGGCGGGGCTGACGCGGTAGCGGCCAGGCGCCACCTCGAAGCAGAACGAACCGGTGGGGTCCGTCGAACGGCGCTCCTGTATGCACGTGTTAGTCAAACTGCGCCTAGAAGCGAGCGAAGCACGGCTTCGTCCGGACGTACCTCGCGACCGGAGACAGTCTCAACGAGAAGCACGTCGCGGTGACCTGACTTTTGCTTCTCGTCGGCGCGGCCGGACGAAAGGCTCACACGACCGCAGAGATGGTAGGAAGAGGCCTTGATCTGAGGGACCTGGGCCTTGGAAGGCGACAGCTGGACGTTCTTGAGGGAGTCGAAGAAGACGTGGTCCTTGGCCACCTCAACGGCGTAGCTGCCCACGCGCACCTTCTCGACACGGTAACGCCTACATAGCAGCGCACGTGTGAGTGGACGAGTGGTCAACACTAGTGCGATGCGTGTGCGCGGAGGAGATGGTGGTCTAACCCGTCAGCGTCGGTCGTGGCCTTCTCGACGCCATCGAACAGTACGGTGGCACCCGAAATGCCCTCGCCGTCGACGTCGACCACGCGACCCTCCACGGAGAAGCCCGCCACGCGGAACGGCTCGCTCACCTCAGTGTTGGCTGTGCGCCAAGGAGAAGGAAAGGTTAAGAACGGCCTCAAGTGCACGAAAGCGCGCGACTCTGTGGTGTGTCGTCATTACCGTGGGAGACAGTGACGTCCGTGCGCGAGGGAAGGAGATCGTAGTTGGTGTTGGAGGAGCGGTAGTGCGGCACGAGCGTGTACTTGCCGCACGGAACGCCCTTGATCACGAACTTGCCGGAGGCGTCAGAGCGAGCGCCACATACGGCCTTCATGCCCTTCTCCTCGGGCGCGCCTAAAGTCGATGCACGCGTGCGTAGTTAGCGTTGGAGCCCACGGCGACAACAACGAGAGTGGTTTGAAGTACCAGACACGCCGTCGGTGGAGCACTTGACGGGCAGATCCTTGAGATCGGCAGCCGAGTAAAGAATGAAGTCCACGCCGGGCACAGCGGCATTCTCCTCCACGGACTGCACGCTGCCAGACACTTCGAAGCCGCCGACGAGCAGCTCGTCCTTCACCTCCACGTTGTCCCACTCGAAGCTCACCTCAGTGCGATCCTGGATGAGGTGGTGGGTGACGGTGGTCAGCAACAAGCGCGACTGCAGGACGGGATGGCGGCGCATACCTTGACGAAAGTCCACGAGGGATGCGACGCCACGACCTCGTAGGTGCCGGGGAACACGTTGTTGAAGTGGAAGGAGCCATCCTCGGCGGTGGTCGCGGTCTGGTCGGCAACCTTGGTGTTGGCCTTGTTCTTGAGCGTGATCGTCACGCCAGCCGGACCCTTCTGAGCCTCGTCGCTAGACTGACCCAGACTGCGGACCTGTGCACAGGTTTACAGCGAGCGAGAGTGTGAACGAGAGACGCCCCAAGAGAAAACCGAGAGGATGGGGAGCGTACGGTGCCCGAAAGAACGAAACCGGTGACGATAAAGTTGTAATCGTGCGACTCGTCGCAGCGACCCTCATCGATCAAGACAGAGTTGGGTTCTGGCAGTGTGTGAAAAGGGGGACACGGCCAACGAGACGTGAGAGGTGAGTGCAAGCCGCGAACGGATCTTGGATGGTCAAGTGGCTGCGAGAAATTACCAAAATTCCAGCCCTTGGGGCCGTGGACTCGCATGTGGAAGGAGCCCTTGTCGTAGATCGGAAGGAAATAGTAGCCATTGGGCGCGCACTCGGCACGCTCCTTCACGAGCTCGCCATCGGCGCTCACCAACTCGACATGGACGGATTCGTAGGGCATTTTGGACTTGGCGCCCTTGCTGCTGCCATCGCGCGCGATTAATCGCCAAATCGAGTGAGATTGCGAAAATTAAGGAGCGGCACAGTGAGCCGGGGGAGGCGCTGCACCTTTGCAGCTCCTTGGAGAGGCGCACAAAGCCGCCGCAGCCGGCGATCGAGTCATCGGAAGCGGAGGAGAATGCCAGGAGGAGCAGGAATGCGGCAGCCGCCAGAAGCGACGCAGCAGCGAATCCGCCGCTGCTTCGTCGAGTCCTCTCCATTACAAGCTCAAGTAGCTCTGTATAAATATGAATTGATCGAACTCCCTCGCGCTACACGAAGATGGAGGAGACGAGCTGCGGCACTACACGCACACGCTACGCAGAGAACAACCAAGATCTGAAGTTTTGCCTGCGCGTGTAGCGCTTGCAAATTCAATTCCTTATTCATTTTTCGGGAATGCAGGGAATGTAAATATGAGCGATGTCGGACAAAATCCGGGGGCGAGAATGTGGGATTTTAGAGGGCAGGAAAAGATAGGAGCGGTCTTTTTTCGCTTTTCCTCTCTTCTGGATCGCCTCTCCTCTGTGCCGTCCTTCCCCGTCCCTCCGTCGCCATGCCTAAGAAAGAGAAGAAGGGTGTGAACAAGAACACCGTCCTCGCCCGGGAGTACACCATCAACCTGCACAAGCGCATTCATGGCCTGTACGCTTCCCCCTTCTTGGATTACCAGCTCGCATTTGCGAGGCTGAATTATCGATCAATTGCTGCGTCTGCCTTCTTCCATTCTGGCGGAGATGCTGACCTCTAGACCCGTTTTGATCACCTTTACAGTCAGTTCAAGAAGCGCGCTCCCCGTGCCATGAAGGAGATCAAGGCCTTCGCCCGCAAGGCCATGGGCACCTCCGATGTCCGCCTCGACGTCAAGCTCAACCAGTTCGTGTGGTCGCAGGGTATCAGGAACGTGCCCTACCGTGTCCGCGTGCGCCTCTCCCGCAAGAGGAACGAGGATGAGGAGGCCAGCGAGAAGATGTACACGCTCGTCTCTTACGTGCCCTGCAAGGACTTCAAGGGTACCGTCACCCAGGTCGTGGAGGATGTGTAAACGTTGAACAAATCCAATGGAGTTCAATTTGGCCGGAAGGCATCTCTTTCTCTCTACACACTTGTCTTGCACCCCCCCCTCCCTCGTCTCTCCATCTTCGTCGCCACTGGCGTGATTAGCCCAAAGGTCCTGTTCTGCTCAAGTTCCCGCGATGGGTTCAGCGAATGTGGACACATGTAGCATGGGCATCTTGCGCGCTGTAGGCCGGCGTATGTTGATCCAGCTAACCTTGAAAGAAAGCGAAGACAACACACATGTGGTGCGTAGGACTGGTGGTGTGGAGCTGGTTGCGTATGGTGCACGCCATACTCTACCACAAGCTGTTCCTTGCCATTGCGGGCTGGCGCGTCAACGCCCGCCTTCCGCCGAGCCACCGCCTCTCGTGGTGGCGCCTGCTCGCGCACGACCTCTCCAAGTTCCACCCGCTCGAGTTCTTTGCCTACGCCAAGCACTTCTTTGGCGTCAACGCCGGCCTGGGCCGTGGCGACGACCCCGAGTTCGAGCGCGCCTTTGCGCACCACGTCGCCCACAACGATCATCACCCCGAGCACTTTGCCACAGAGTAACTTCATCGCTCCTCTTGCTCTCTTGTGTACACCTCACAGTTGATGGTCGTCGTGATGGGCTGACGTGTGCATAGGAGCGGCGCGGCTGGACGCATGACCTATGCTGCCCTGGTGGAGATGGTGGCCGACCTACATGCCGCCACCAGGTCCTACGGAGGCAGCTGGCCGCAGCCGGGACGCTGGGCTTGGGTCCAGGCGAACTGGCGCGGGTTGAAGGTGCTCGAGGTGGACAAGACGCTGCTGGGCGCCCTCCTCGTCGTCCTCGGCTTCGAGGCCGACATTCCCGTGTTCGACTGGGCCGAGGCCAAGCGGACCATCATCGCCCTCGGCCAAGACGACGACCTCGCCAAGTTCAACGAGCTGAAGCGTCTCAACAAGCAAAACAACAACCTCAAGAAGACCAAGTAGGCGATCATCATCATCATCAACATCAACATCAACAAGACGATGGTGTAGTTTCAAAAAAAGTTGTTGTACTTGGTGGTTCACTTTACATGCCGGCTGTGACTGAGCCCAGAGCCGCGACTCGACAAGAGTGCGGTGAGGTAGAGGGTGAAGAGAGAGAAGAAGAGGTGATGATGACGAGGGTGGAGAGAGTAGAGGAGGAACTTAACCGCTGCAGCTCTCGCAGCCGGGGTAGCAGACCTCGCCGTCGTACTCGGCCGTGACGGGCGCGGGGGACGAGGGGAGGAGCGAGAGAGCCTTGGGCTTCCGCAGGAGCTCGTCGGCGGTCGGCTTGGCGGGCGAACGCAAAGGCGACTGCTTGGCGGGCGACGGCGCGGCCGACTTGGGGGCGTTCGGGTCGGCGGCGGGGACGGGCACGACCTCCTTGTCCACAGTGAACTGGATGGCGTTGGCAGCCGGTCGGGTGCGGAGGTAGTACATGCCGGTCTTGAGGCCCTTGCGCCAGGCATAGAAGTGCATCGAGGTGAGCTTGGCAAACGAGGGCTCGCCCATGTAGACGTTGAGCGACTGGCTCTGGTCAATGTAGGCCGAGCGATCGGCGGCCATGTCGATGATGACGCGCTGGGGAATCTCCCACACGGTCTTGTACAGCCTCTTGATGTCGTCGGGGATCTCCTCGATGCGCTGGACAGAGCCGTTGTGCGAAACGAGCTTGTTCTTGAGGGCAGGCGTCCAGAGGCCGCGCTCGTTGAGCTCACGCAGCAGATGGTCGTTGACGACGGTGAAGTCGCCGGCGAGGATGCGGCGGGTGTAGATGTTGGAGGTGTAGGGCTCGAAGCACTCGTTGTTGCCGAGGATCTGCGAGGTCGAAGCCGTGGGCATGGGCGCCACGAGGAGCGAGTTCCTGAGACCGTGCTCGGCGATGTTGGCGCGGAGGGTGGCCCAGTCCCACATGTCCGAGGGAGTGACGTTCCAGAGGTCGGGCTGGAGCCTGCCCTGCGAGGCGGGCGAACCCTCGTAGGTCTGGTAGGTGCCCTCGACCTGAGCCAACTCGTTCGAGGCAACGAGGGCGGCGTAGTAGATGGTCTCGAAGATCGCGCGGTTGAGCTCGCGAGCCTCAGGGCTCTCCCACGGGTGACGCAGGATCATGAAGACGTCGGCCAGACCCTGCACTCCGATGCCGATGGGCCTGTGGCGCATGTTCGAGTTGCGGGCCTCGATCACCGGGTAGTAGTTGATGTCGATCACCTTGTTGAGGTTCTTAGTGACGACCTTGACAACGTCGTGCAGCTTCTTGTGGTCAAACTTGCCGTTGGTGATGAACTTGGGCAGGGCGAGCGAGGCCAAGTTGCACACGGCCACCTCGTCGGGCGACGTGTACTGCACAACCTCAGTGCACAGGTTCGACGACTGGATGGTGCCGAGGTGCTGCTGGTTGGACTTGCCGTTGCAGGCGTCCTTGTACAGCATGTAGGGCGTGCCGGTCTCGATCTGCGACTCGAGGATGGCGAACCACAGCTCCTGGGCCTTGACCACGCGGCGGGCGCGGCCCTCGCTCTCGTAGCGCTCGTACTTCTCCTCGAAGACCTTACCCCACGAGTCAAACAGACCAGGGGCCTCGTTGGGGCAGAAGAGCGACCAGTCGCCACCAGACTCCACGCGCTTCATGAAGAGATCGGGGATCCAGAGGCCGTAGAAGAGATCGCGGGCGCGGTTCTCCTCCTTGCCGTGGTTCTTCTTGAGGTTGAGGAAGTCAAAGATGTCCGCGTGCCAGGGCTCGAGGTAGATGGCAAAGGCACCCTTGCGCTTGCCGCCTCCTAAAGGAAGGATAACCACGTTAAACTTCTGCCATCAGAGCAATCCGGCTTAGGGGCTTCAGGAGATCTAGGTACCTTGGTCGACATAGCGCGCAGTGTCGTTGTACACGCGGAGCATGGGGATGAGACCGTTCGAGGTGCCGTTGGTGCCGCGAATGTACGAGTTGGAGGCGCGGATGCGGTGGCAAGCCAGACCGATGCCGCCGGCCGACTTGGAGATGAGGGCGCACTGCTTGAGGGTGTCATAGATGCCCTCGATCGAGTCCTCCTTCATCGTCAGGAGGAAGCACGACGACAGCTGCGGGCGCGGAGTGCCGGCGTTGAACAGGGTCGGGGTGGCGTGGGTGAAGAGCTGCTGCGAGAGCAGGTCGTAGGTCTCGATCACCGCGGGGATGTTGTCCTTGTGCAGGCCGATGGCGACGCGCATGAGCATGTGCTGGGGTCGCTCGACGATCTTGCCGTCGACCTTGAACAGGTAGGAGCGCTCGAGCGTCTTGAAACCAAAGTAGGTGTAGTTGAAGTCGCGCTCGTACTTGATCGCAGCCTCGAGGGCCTCGGTGTGGTTGACGATGACCTCGTAGACGTCGTCGGCGATGAGGCCGGAGGCCAAGTTGGTCTGGGCGTTGACGTACGTGTAGAGCGTGCGAGCCGTCTCGAGCAGCGACGCAGATGTGTCCTTCTGAAGATTCGAGATGGCGATGCGGGCCGCGAGCACATTGTACCCCGGGTTCATCGAACCCATGTAGGCGGCGGTCTCGGCGGCGAGGTGGTCCAGCTGGGCCGTGTGGACGCCGTTGTAGACGCCCTGGACGACCTGCTGGGTCACCAGCACGGGATCAACGTCGCTGGCGAGCGCCGGCTCCAGCTGGCACAAGACCTGAAGCCTTCGTGTGATCTTATCGAACGAAACCTGCACGATCGAGTAGTAGGAGCGCCCATTTGCGTTAATTAATGCCCGAAATCGAGAGACATAGAGGACGGAGTAGCGCGAGATCAATCAAACGTAGACCCTCGTAGGATCGAGTGCGTAGAGAGGAGAGAGAACGGATAGAGGAGAAGAGAGGTCTCGAGTAGTACGGAAAGGGATGGAGAGAGGACGTACCCGCTCGGGGTTGCCATCGCGCTTTATGACGTACATAGCTGGATGTGTTGTGTATGTAGGGGGGAAAGAGGGGCGCAAAGTCGCTTAGATGACAGAGTCCTCTTCTGGTTTTGTAGAACCTGAGTAGTGCCTCCTGAGCTGTGGCTGTGTGGAGGGAGTTTCTCGAGGTGTGCTGGTGTGTACTACTAGAATGGCAACAGAGACTCGCGCCTTTGTGACCTCCTCCCGCCTTGCTTTACGCGCGAAACAAACTAACGGGTTGTAACGGTCACCTGCAACGTTTCGCGTTGTGTTTGGCGCGCCGGAAAAAATGATGGCGTTGACGCCAGCCGGCTTACCAATTTATAGTCGACCTCCAAATTTTTCCAGGTACCTGGAATTCGGTGCTTTGGCCACTACGAGAAAGGGACACGAAGTGTGGCGGCGACATGCTTCTGTTTGCTTCTTCTTTCCGACGTCATCTCCGCCTCGCCGCTGGCACTGCGCCGAGCCCAGCGAACCTTCTGGTGAGTGCATCTCAGCCAAACAGGGGACCACCATGGCCTTGAGCGGGAGAACGAATGTGGGTTGAGCGTGATCGCATTCTTGCGTACGAGGTCGTAGCACCATGATGGCTCGTAGATGACCACTAGTAAAGGGTTACATGGGCGGGGGAAGGGGAGTGCCCATCTTCTTGAGGGCACGATCCTTCCTGTTGTGGTTGGCCAGGCGACTCTTGTGGCGATCCTTCAACAGCTTCTGTCGGTCGCTCATCTCGTCGCCCACGGGCCCGCCGCGCCCTCGTCCACCTCGTCCTCTTCCTCGACCACCACCTCGACTGGCACCAGCACCGGCGCCCGCGCCCGCGCCAACGCCAGCGCCAGCGCCTCGACCGGCACCAGCGCCAGCGCCCGCGCCCGCGCCTCGACCGGCAGCTCTGCCTCCGCCTCCAGCCCCTCGCGAGGCCGCCGATGGTGGGGGTTGCCTTCCTCGCCCGACACTGCCGCGCCCTCGTCCAGCTCCAGGTGCGACTCCGGGACGCCGGGGCTGCCTCTTGTTGGTGGCACCGTCGTCACCATCCTCATCATCGTCTTCGTCTCCATTATCGAGGTTGTTGTCGCCCTCGCCATCGCGCACGGCGGCCTTTGCGATCTCGTCGTTCTCGTTGGCGTAGTCTTCTGCGTCGCGCTGTCCGCGCTGCGCAGGACGGTTGGGATTGGGCTGAATCGGATCCAGACCCTGACAATCCACCGGCGCGAACGTCAGCACACAACATGTCACGGCTACACCCACCAACAGCTGTTCACGGCAGTCGAGATGCGCACCTCGCCATCGGCATCGCCTACAGCCTGGAATGTATCGTAGGAGTCGTCGTACTCGTCTTCGTATTGGTACTGCTCGAATGTACGACGCAGCTGCTTCACCTCTTTCTTTTGCGCCATCAGCTTGAGCGCACTGCCGTGTTTCCTGCACAGATGAGATTGTCGTCAGGTCAGTTAGTCATCGGCTGCCAGCCAGACGCGCAAGTGTGTGCAGTTGTGCGTACTTCTTGCCGTGTACGACACTAACATTGCTCATGTCTTCATTGTCGAAAATGTTTCGTCGCTCGGGCTGTGCCGGTTGCGAGGGCTGTGAGGCCGGGACTACAGCCTGCACGGGCCTGGCGGTGGCGGCAGCGATGGCGGGTTTGGCCGGGAGCGGCATGTTGCGCTTGAGCGAAGTGAGCGCAGCCGGGAGGGCGTTGGTGAGGAGGGCATCTATCACTGCCTCGGATCTGTCCTCGAAGTGATGGAGGCAGGCGGCGATGAAGCCCTCGCCCAACTCCGGGAACAGGTCTCGCACCTGCGTGATCAGCGATGCTCGCTCGGCGTCCTATGCGTTACAAAAGAGCTGAGTCAGTTGCGTGCGCGTGATGGGAACAAGCTGGCGAGGAATGCGCACCACGTTAAACGCGATAGAGGTGGCAGAGGGCTGTGCAGCATCTCCCGCTGGCGTGGCAACAGTGATTCCGCATAGGGACTGGATGATGGCCACCACCCACTCGAAACGTGTGGCATCCCTACGCACGCACGGGCGGTTAGGTCGCCAGACTTTTGGTTGTAGGTACACAAGGACGTCGCAGAAGGGGAAGCATACAACTTTGGTCGGGCGCGCTCGAGCGTATCGAGAAGCGGGAAGTTGAATCCAACGTCACGAACAAATGTCGTCTCACCCTCAGTACTGGTTAGTGCCTGCAGCAGATTCAGCAGCTGCTCGGCCAAGCCAGCGTCGGTTCCCTTCCCTGCTTGCATTCGAAGTGAGGAAAACGCGCAAGGTCGGAATCAGCAGCAGGAAGGTAGCTACGCACCCTTGCCATCATCTCGCTCCTTGCCCTTGCCCTTTCTGTCCGCTCCACCGTTGCTTGCTGTATATAGAACAAAGCTACCGCGTCAGGTTGAATCCTTCCCGCAAGGAATGAAGATCGCGCACAGTACCTGATCCATTGAGCAGCGGCTCAACGTAGTACTGCTGCAGCAACGTGTAGCCCATCGACACGAGGTAGCCCTTTGCCCGCTGAAGATAGGACAGTCGCCGTGCTGGTATGGTCGGGATCCTCGGTCAGTTACGAGGTGTCGCCTCTCGCTAAAGAGCGACAGCGAAGAGCGGGCGAACCTTGTTGGCCTGTGGGGACGGTGATGCGGAGTAGTTTGGGAAGGACTTGGTCGTAGAGCTGAGCCAGCAGGGCGATATCGAGGCTCTCCTTGAAGAGCGCGGCCGACTCGGGATGTATCCGGAGGAAGGAGTGGAGGGTGGCGAGGATGTCCTGCAGGTAGTACTCGACATCGCACAGCTGATCCACTTGCTCCTCGGCTTCGATCGCCTTGCCCTGCGGACCAGCCTCCTTGATCAACTGCTGCAGCCGCTTTTCCACCTCCTGTCAAGAGGCAACACGACGGGAGAGACCAGATGAGCAACGCTGACGGAGATGGAAATGCGGTGTGCGCGTGAATGCGCCGACGTACCTGAACGACGCGCGATATGATGGGAACGGCCTGCTTGAGGTCGTCGTTGTACTTTGGCTGAAGCTTGAGCAGTGACGACACCAATCGGTTCACCTCCTGTGCACAAGGAACGGGAAGTGGTGAGGCATAAGATGGAGATTGTAAGCACAGATCGCGGGCCATACCTTGGCGTTGTAGGAGCCGTAGAGAGTGCAAATGTCAAAGATCTTGGGAACGTCAAAGATCCACTTGTCGTACACTACATCGGCAAAGTAGCGTGCGTCCATGAAGTCCGTCGCCGATTCCCGGTTGGTGGACATGCGCAGGAGCACTGCACGCGAGCGACCAGTCCATCACCACGACATGACGTGTGAGTGTAATCTATGGTAGCGCCACGGCGACGTCGATCCAGCAGCACTCACCCTTGAAGATCTTGGCAAACACGGAGAAGTAAGTGGACTTGGAGTCCAACGCCGGCGCAGTGCCGTCGTAGGCACGGCGCGCATAGCGGAGGAAGGAATCGATGAGGCGCAGCAGCCGCGGCTCGAAGATGACGTGACTCCAGAACACGTGATACTTCTGACGCAGGATGCGCGACAGATCGACGTCGAGCACCTCGAGCACCGCCTGCGAGCCGGCCAATCCTTCCTCTGCGGAGAGGCGAAGAGTGCATGAGCAGACAACGATCAAGTTAGTGTATCTAAAGCCACCAACGCTGAACACAGTGGCAAGAGCTCAAGTGTACCGGTGAGAGCGAGGTTGTCCTGGGGAAGGAAGGGCGGGAGCTGAAGGGTGGAGTCGAGCCAGTGCGCCGAGAGGTCGGCCACCCGCGTGAGCTGGCCCGCGGTGGAGCCTTTCACGTAGCTGAACGACGCCTCGACGCCCACGCCCGACCCGCGCTTCTCGACGTCTCGTCGCTGTATCTCCTCCTCCAGCTGCCTCTCTTGGTCCTGCACGTGTGTGAACGCGCATCCAGCCCAAAGCGAGTAGAGAGGGAAAGATGAGACGAGATGAGGTCCACAAATTTCGCGCGTGTAGAGACAGAAATTAACTTTTTTCGATGACGGCCAAGGGGGCGAGTAGCGCGACAATTGCGAACGATTTGCAATCAATTTAAAATGGCGACTACGTACGTGCTTGAGCTGCTGTTGCTGCTGTTCAAGGTCGCGCTTGGTCGTCCCTGCTGCAGGGGCGTTGCCAAAGCCGGGAGGCGGGCCGCCCCTCTTGCGCTGTTGCTGGGGCCGGCCTCCACCTCCTCTGCCGCCGCGCTGATTGCCGCCGCCGCCAGCACCCGCTCCACTGCCACCCCTCTGGCTCATCCTTGCGTTCAAAAAACCGATTGCGATGAATTAATTGATTTTACATTTTATTTGTTTTTTGGCTGTCTTCACAAAATGCAGCTCGAGAAAAATGACAGATATTCAGGCTAACTGTCGACGATGGAAATGGGGCAGAAAAATGAAGGGTCCAGATTTCGATCAACACATCGCCAACAGATAGAGACATGTCCGCTGAGGGTGGTACGCTCTTGTTT
>CDFA01018772.1:5208-22727 GCA_000826305.1 Acanthamoeba healyi
CCCCCTCCGCCCTAATGCTCCTCCACCAGTCGCGAGCAGATGAAGACATAGACGACGGGCCAAGGGGAAGCAGCAGTGGCAGTGGCGGTGGCGGTGGCGGTGCAGGAACTGCTCGGTTCGAGGTGGGCTTCAGCACGGCGCGAGGTCAACGCGTGAGCGTGTCTGCCCTCAGCCTGCGGCGGGCCGACGCGCTACTCAACTCGTCATCATCCTCGTCCTCTTCCTCTTCCTCAGGCAACTGAGTCCGCCCAAGAGGAACCCAACGGCATGTGTAAATCCTGTTGTACAGTACTCCTCAATTGAACTCGTGCTCGCGACGAGCAACACCATCCCTTTCCAGCTCGGGCGAGCGCAGTGCAACTTCATCATCAGGCGACGCGGCGTCATCAGGCCGAGCGACCGCGGGCTGGTGGCGGAGCGTTCGCTCAGCGTTCGGCCAATTCCGCATTTCTTTTCCGGTGTTGGCCAAGCGGGTCAAAAGGCGCGGCAGAGCAGACAACGCACACAACAAGACACACTCAACCCAACACTGGCACAGGCACACACACACGGACAGGAATGAATTCATCGACGCACGCGCCGCTCAAGAGCTTCCTCGAGTCGACGACGCTGGCCGACATGGAGGAGCTGCAGCAGCAGAGGCTCGTCTTCCTGCGCGCAACGGACACCATCGAGGCCGGCTTCCAGGTTCGATAGCTCTTCATCCCTCACTCCCTCCCTCTTGGCTCCACGCGCAGCACGAGCTGCAGCAGGTGTGCTGGTGTGTGAGCAGAACACGCGCTGATGGTGCGTAAGTGCTCTAGACTTTGGTGACGAAGGGCGTGCTGGGGGCGCCGGTCAAGGACGAGACCACTGGCGAGTTCATCGGCCTGGTGGACATCAAGGACTTTGTGGGCTACGTGCTGCTCATTTACGGACAGGGCAGAGCCTCGGTGGACGACCTCGACCTCCAGAAGGGACTCAACGTGCAGAGCATTCTCAGTATGCCTCCCTATTGCCTTAGCTGAGACCGGGTTGCACGTTTGAGGACCCTCAGTTGACTCTCTTCAACTCACCAGACTTGTCCAAGGCCAACCCCTTTGCCCGCGTCTCCATCGACGCGTCCATTCTCGATGCGCTCAAGGTACTGCACGCGAACGTTCACACTCTGAGAGGCGAGGGGTACTAACGACCAGTGATTGCTGCTGGACATCTGCCAGGCGTTTGGCGCCGGACTTCACCGGGTGGCTGTGACGCAGGACGGACCGACCAATGTGGTCAAGATGGTGAGCCAGATGTGCATTCTTCAGTTCCTCCTCCGAAACGTACGCATGCACCGCCCGTGCTCTGTGCCCGAGTCTCTCCTGGTGCTGATGAGGATGGGCGATGTGGTTTGAATCCGTGCAGAAGGACAAGTGGGAGGATGCGCTGGACCGTAAGGTTGCCGAGCTGAAGATCGGCAGCGAGCCTCGAACGGTCTCTGACGGCGAGAACGCGCTCACCGCCTTGGCCCTCATGGACCGCGAGCAGATCTCTGGCACGGCGATCGTGGACAGCGAGGGCCGCCTCTACGGCAGCATCAGCACATCGGACCTCAAGCACGCCGCTCAGAACACCGGTAAGCCTTCCCTCACGTGTTAGCGCTTGTAGCGTGGCACGACATGACATTCCCTGTCGCGGTGGTGCTGCGCGTGGCAGAGGTGCTGAGCGTGCCCGTCAAGCTCTTTTGGGAGGCGATGAAGAAGCCGCTCGTGACGGTGTCAGAGACCGACACGCTGGGCCACGCCATCGAGCGGCTGGTCCGTGGGCGCGTTCATCGGGTCTTTGTCGTGGCACCCGACGCGCGGCCCATCAAGGTGATCTCCACCACCGACATCCTCTCCGCTCTTCTTGCCCTGCTCCTCCCCTGAGCGTGCACGTGTGGCGTGTCGACGTTTAAAATAAAAATGTAATTACGAAACGCATTTCGAAATGAAATTTGTGCTGGGATTTTACCCCGGACCTGATCGCAAAAGATTGCGTAAAGATTTGGTTTGTGCACTTCAGAACTGTTACGTTGCGGTTGGATAAGTGATGATGCACGAGATGGATGCTGTGGCTACTTCATCGACCGTGGCGGAGGGTGACGAGGCGTTGTTTCCGTTCGATCTTCTGCCGCCTGAGCTCCAGACCCACATCTTCTTGGCGCTCGATCTGCCCTCGCTCGCGGCCGCGATGCGAGTCTCGTCCACTTGGCGTGCCATGATCGAGGAACCGGTCATGTGGAAGCTCAAGTGCGTCTCCCTACCTCTCTTCTCGTGCCAGCTCCCTGAAATGTGCATCTCTCATCGCGCTCGCACGTCATCTCTCTCGCCGCAGATGCCTCCGTGATTTCCCGCACTACGTGGAGGGAGCGCCTTTGTCGGAGCCAGACTGCACCGTGCCGGATGAGAAGAACTACAAACGTGCACACACTCTCGTCTGCTTCTGGTGTGAGTGTGCTTCTGCTGCTTGCTGGCGGTGCATGCCGCACGCACTCCCGGACTCATGCTTTCTCGTGCGCTTGCTCCTGAACGGCATCCAGAGACGCTCGATGAGCTGGAGGAAGCGGTGAGCCATGGGAACGAGCAAGCGCTGCTGCGCCTCGTCGCGCTCATTCACAGGTTCACCCAGATCACCGAAGAGACCGAGGCCGCGGAATCAACCGGGGATGACGCCGATGCCGCCGCCGCCACCGGTGATAATGGCCCAGCGCCGCTGCTCGAGCGAGCGGCAACGGATGAAACCAACACCGCCAAGGCAGCGGAGAACAACAAAGGGACGGAGGACAAGGCGACAGACAGAGGCGATGAGGCGCCAACGCAAGAGATCAAGGATTGGAAGCAATTCTACCGGCAGTGTCTCGGATGTCCCAATCTCGACGGTCGCTGGATCGGCGAGTACGGCTCGCACGGCAAGGAGCTCGTTCACATCTCTCACAGAGGCTATCGCGTGCTCGCCACCAAGATCACAGGTGATACGCTCATCCCCTCCTACGCTCGCTGACTGACACTAATGCTTACCTCTCTCCTCTCGCTGTGGTCACAGGTGATGCCAACGTGCCAGCCGGCAAGCCCACGTTCAGAATGACGACGACGGCAAGCGGTGACAAGGGCAAAGGCCAGGTACACCTTCCCGCCCCCCAGCCCCAGCCCTGGCCTTGGCATGGCTAGCCAACGCGCGCTCATGCTTTCGGTCCGCCTCTGCAGATGCATCTGGCCGACACGGGCTACACACGGCCAAGGTGGGGCAGAGCGTATCTCGAAGTTGAGGTACCACGCCACTCTCTCTCTCTCTCGCTTGGTGCCTTTTTGCACTTCCCGCTCACTGATGACGCGCAGGATAAGAACAACCTCGTGGTCAAGTGGTTCTATGGCGTCCATCCCTCGCAGCACTTTGACACCTACTACGAAAGGGTCAAGGAGTCAGACGTGTCGAGCGAACCGGAACTAGAGCTGCACCAGGCGCGGGAAGGGGAAGAGGAGAATGGCGTCAAGAAGGAGCAAGAAGAGTTTGACGCACCGCGCACACAAGAAAGGGACGCCGCTCGAGACGACAGCGCCGCGGCGGACGACGAAGGAGAAGAGCGGGAGCGCAAGAGGGCGAAGCGGGAAGTGACCGCAAGTGGAAGCTTCACCTTCCGTCTGGTGCGCTCTCGCCTCACCGGCCAGCTGCACGTGGAGGAGGTAGAAGATCAAGGCGATGGTGAACTTCGAAGGAGCACGTCACGCGGATGGCGAGGTCGGGGCAACAGTGACATCTCATTCGAGCTGAGCGAGAACGACGATGACGATGACTTCTACGAGGAACTGGCAGCGCAAAGTGAAGAGGATGTTCGGGATGACGCGGACGTGGAGGAAAACGAAGGTGGAGACGAGGAGGCGTATGATGACGAAGGTGGGGACGAGGAGGAAGACGAAGAGGACGGATCCCGTGCCCCACCTGACCGCCAGTGCTCCTCCCAGTAGCAGCAAACGCCGCCATTAAGATGATCTTCTTAGTGTGTGCGAACCAGGTTCGTACGGCGCTCCGTGGGAGCAACGCGTTGTTGTTGTTGATGATACAAGATACAAGTACAGGTGGTCGATTGGTTACACATCGAACGGCGAGGCGCCGACGAGTTGCTTGAAGAAGGCGACGACGTCGGTGATGGAGGGCCTCTTGTGGGCCTTGGGGTGCCAGCAGCGGGTCATCATCCGCTTGAAGTCGACGGGGCAGTTCTCGGGCACCTCGGGCCTGTTGTTGTCGAGCACGTGGAGCGAGACGGCCATGAAGTTGAGGCCCTCATAGGGTACGCGCCGCGTGAGCACCTCCCACATGATGATGCCCAGCGAGTAGATGTCGGCCTTCTCGGTGTACTTCTCGCCGCGGATGATCTCCGGAGCGATCCACGAGGGCGTGCCGCAGCGGGTCATGGTCGTGTTGGTCTCCTTGACGCGCGCGAAGCCGAAGTCGGCGATCTTGACGGTCCACACGCCGTTGCTCTCGTCGACGAGGATGTTGGAGCACTTGAGGTCGCGGTGGATGATCGACGGCGAGACGGTCTCGTGCAGGTACTGCAGGCCCTGGGCCGTGTGCAGCAGCATGCGCATCCGGTCGTTGAAGCTCAGCTTGACCGACTGCTGCGAGAGGATCTGGCGCAGGCTGCCGTTCTTCATGTACTCGGTGATGATGCACAGGTTGGGCTCCATCACGCAAGCGCCCACGAACGTGATGATGTTGGGGTGGTGCAGGCTCGACAGAATGCTCATCTCCGACCTGCATTGCGCGAACAGGACAGGACGAGGGTTAGATATCTTGTCAAGGCACGATGGAGGCGCACTGATCGGTATCGTACCTGAACTCTAGCGTGTGGCGTTCGTTCATGGTCTGCTTGATGAAGCGCTTGACGGCGATATCGACGTTCTGCCACTTGCCCCGGTAGACCACGCCGTATGAGCCCGAGCCCAGCGGCTTGTCCTCGTAGACAGTGATCTTGGAGTAGTCGATGATCCACGGGCACATGTTGGCCGAGTTGAGCCAAGTGTCGCCGTCGGCTTCGATCAATCCGCGACCGTGCTTGGTCGCTGCGTGCACGTTCGACGACGATCCGTCGCCCTCGCTGCTCTCGCCCTCTGCTCCGCCCTCCTTCTCGAAGAACCGGTAGAGGCCAGGCACCTTCATCTCGAAGGCCTTGACGTCGACCAGATCCGAGTCGCGTCGCTCGCGGTTGCGGTCCTCGGCGGCGCGCGTCTCATCGGCGGTGTAAGACGCCGACGTCCGGGGAGTGGAGACGGGCAGCTCCAACTTACGCAGGAAGCTCGTCTTGATGGTCTTGGCTTGCTTGTCGCCCGCCTTGATGGTGTCGTCTCCGGCGCGGCCCTTCTTCACGAGGCCGCTCTCGATGAGGCGGTTACGCACAGTGGCCGAGATCACGATCTGACCGGGCTTGGCCACAGAGGCCAGCTTCATGGCGGCGTCGATCGCGGGTCCGCTGTGCCTGACGCCCACCTTGCGGATGTCATTGCTGCGTTTGGCCGAGATGCTGCCCACGTGGAGGCCGCTGCGAACGCGGAGACCGCGGAAGATGACGTTCTCTGTGACCGGATCGACGACCTCCCCGGCCTGGGGCACGGAGAGCAGCTTCTTGGGCCACGGCAAATCGAGCAGCTCCTTCTGGAGGTCGAAGCACATCATGCACGCGGCCTCGGGCTCGTTGAACAGCAGGCACATGGAGCCCTCAGAGTTGCCGCGATCGCCGATCACGGTCTCGTGGCCGTGATGCCGCGCGGCAAGGACTCGCACGAGCTCGTTATAGAGGAGCATCGTCTCCACCATCGCGTCGGGAGCCTTCTCCCACAGGACGTGCGCTGACGTGACGTCGAGGAACACGGCGGCGACGTTGTCGTTGCTGAGCATGGCTTCGTTTGTGCCGTAGCGGCCCACGATGTTGCCAGCATCGTCGAACTTGACCTTGTACTTGAATGCCGGAATGTGGATGCCTGAGCCATCGATCGAACCCGAGTTGAGCGACGCCGATGACGAGAGCGTGTCACCGCTGTTCAGCGAGGTGTCGTTGTTGCCGCGGCGGGCTTGCACGCGGCGGATGTCAGCATAGGAGGCCATCGACGAGGACGAGGACGACGAGCCGCCCGACTTGCTGCCGCCGCCGTAGTCGTTGGTCGACAGCTGAGTCATGATCTCGAGGAAGCTCGGGCGCATGACCGGATCCTGGTGCCAGCATTGGGTCATCAGGTGCAGGTACTTGAGGTCCTGATCGTACTCGGGGCTATTCATGTAGCGGCCGTTGAAGGTTGAAGACGCGCCGGGCACGGCCGAGTACGCGTTCGACGAGAAGGAACTCTCCTCGATCAGGCCCGACGGCAGCGCCGACAAGTCGTAGCCCTCGGGGATCGGCGGGCGGAAGTTGTTGCGGAGGACTGAGACGGCGATGGCGGCCGGCGACATTCCGTCGTAGGGCTGCAGCCGCGTGAATGCCTCCCACATCACGATGCCGTAGGAGTAGATCTATAAAGGACACACCACGCACGCGTGATGCGAAGTGAGTATGCATGAAGCGCCAACAGACGAGGCGAAAGATGAGAGACGTACATCAGCGAGCACGTAGTCGACCTGGTCGCTCTCGGCGAGCACTTCAGGAGCGGACCAGTGAACGGTGCCGACGGCGCCGGCGGACTTGGCCTGAGTGCCGTTCCGCATGATCTCGCTCTTGACCTTGGTGAGGCCAAAGTCGCTCACCTTGAGGTTCCACTTGGAATCGAGCAGCAGGTTGAGCGACTTGAGGTCGCAGTGCACAACGCCCGACGAGTGGAGGAAGTGCATGCCCTTGGCCGCCTGGTAGAGCATCTTGGTGCGGAGGACAGGAGGAATGTCCGGCACGAGCTCGTTGTGCAGCAAGTCAAACAGCGAGCCAAGGGCCATGTACTCCATGATGATGAAGAGGTGCGGTGGCTTGGTGCAAGCGCCCATGAAGAGCACCACGTTGGGGTGACGCAGCGAGGACATGATCGAGACCTCGTCGTGGAAGTTGCGCTCCATCTCCTTGGTCACTCGGCCGTCGGTGAGCACCTTGACGGCGACCTGGGTGCCGCGCCACTCGGACTTGTACACGCTGCCGTAGCCGCCCTGGCCCAGAGGATCGCCGAGGTCGACCTCGCTGTAGGGGATCTCCCACTCGTCCCTCTGACGGTGGTGTCGCAGGCGCCAATAGAGGAAGAGACCGAGGAGCAGGCCCAGGATGATGAGACCCGCCAGCACGGGGAGGAAGGTCGCTACCAGCGGCACCAGAACGTCTGTAGAGCCACTGCTGCTCGCCACGGCGCTCTCGCAGTAGGTACCTTCCCAGCCGTCGTCGCACACGCACTTGCTTGCGTAGCAGTTGCCGCGATCGGAGCAGATGGCGCCGTCGGAGATGCACCGCGCGAGCGCGCTCACGACCTCACCCTGGCAGGTGACGTTGGCGATGAAGTTGAGCATGGCCTTCTTGACCGGCGCCGACTGGCCGGCCACGATCATCTTGTTGGCCTGCGCGATGTTGGCGGCCGTGGGGTCGGTCTGCGTCCAGTAGATCCAGTCTACGAGCTCCTTAGCCTTGTTGCAGTCGACCATGTCGCGCGAGTGCACGGCCAGCGCGTTGGTCGAGATCATGGGCCAGCTGTTGTTGCCCGGGGGCGAGAGGATGAGCAGGTCGGTGGGTGATGCGGCGTTGGAGATGCCGGCCACGATGCTGTCGCGCGTCGGCGCGAGCACCGTGTTGTTGATCATGAGTGAGGCCGGACGCAGGTAGGCCGAGGAGAGGGCCGTGAAGGACACGCCCTGGCCCAGCGCGTACTTGGTGCGCATGGCCGTGGTGGCTTCGTTGAGCGTGGCGCAGGGCTGGGTGCGGCTGGTCTCGTTCGCCACGGGATACACCGGCACGCCCGCCCAGCCGATCTTGTCGGCGAACTCGGGCACGTTGAGGCTCAGCGCTTGGTTGACGGCCTGCGACGTCACCTGCACGGTGGTGAAGTAGGTGACGATGATCGACTTGTTCACCGGCAGCAGGTGCGCGACGTCCTGGTTGAGAGCCACGATCGCCGGATCGTCCCACGTCTTGATGCGGTTCATCTGCACATGCACCACATTCACGTTCGTCATATCACAGATCCCGTCGTGAGTCGTGTGTTGCGAGTTGAGCCGCGTCAGATCACGCGTGATCCACGCAATCATCATCACCACCGCTAAGCAAGCTAAGAGCGTACGTAGATGTCGGAGACGATCTCGAAGGAGAGGACGAGGCGGTAGTCGGTGTTGATGAGCTCGGGGAGGTTGTAGGAGAAGACGAAGCCGTAGGAGACGACGGGCACGGTGAGCACGTCGGGCAGGACGGCCTTCTGGGCGTCGGTGAGCACGGCGCCGGTGGAGGCAAAGTCGATCGAGTCGTCGACCATGCTCGCCAGGCCCTCGACGGACGACGTCGAGAAGTACTTAAGCGTGAAGCCCGACGAGCCGTACTCGGTGGCCCATGACGTGTAGGTCGGGATCGTGGGGCCCATGCCGAGGAGGAACGCGGTCGTGAGCGCCTCCTGGCCGTTGCACACGACGCCCGAGAGCGAGTCGAGCATGTTGATGCGCTGGCGGCCCGACAGGACGACGAAGCCGGCGGCCTTGATCATGGCGATGGCGTTGTCGTTGATCTGCGTCCAGCTGAGGAAGGAGAGCACCTCCTTGAGCGTCGAGCAGTCGATCGAGTCGGCCGACACGCCCGCCGTGTAGTTGTAGGTGACCGCCGACGACAGCGCCGTCAGCGGCCACGACCCGTTGGGCTGGTAGGTCATGTCAAACACCAGCGACCCGTCGTACGAGGCCGATGTCGTCATCGCCTTGGTCACCGGCGTCAGCGCCGCATCGAGCGTCACCAGCGTGCCCGTGCTGTCGGCCATGCGCGCGTAGGCCAGGCCCGTCCCGTTCTTCTTGTAGTCCACGTACATGGTGTACAGCACCGCGTGCGGGTGCGCCGCCACCAGCGCCAGCTTGGCCGCCGTCGTGCACGCCGCGTGGGCGCGACCACTCGTCACGGCCTCGAGATGGGCGAATCCGGTCGTCTTGAACTCGGCGAACACCGCGGCCATCGCCGGGTCGACCGCCGACAGGTAGTTGGCCAGCACGGCGCCCTCGCCCAACACGTCGTCGCAGTAGACGATGGTCAACTCTGTGGCGTTGTCGGGGAGGTTCATGTTAACGTTGACGCCCAAGCCGGTCGCCGAGGCGACGTCGCCCCAGCTCGCGTACGATCCGTTCCACATGCCGGCGACGACGGCCGTGGGCAGCGTGAGCACGGCGCCGGCCACCTTGGGCGTGAAGACCGAAGTCTGGTAGGCCGCCACCAGAGCCGTCGCCATTACCGGTATCTGCGCCAGCGACGTTGATGAGCCGGAGTTATATCGAGACATGTAGCTCGAGGAGCCGACAAAGTAGGCTCGGCCGCCTGGCAGCTGGGCGAGGGAGGCCGAGACGTTGGTGGTGGTGGCCGAGTAGGAGAGCGAGACGACGTCCTTGGAGTAGAGGTAGGCCGTCCCGAGGCTCGTGTAGACGTCGGCTACCGACGGCTCGCCAGAGCCGGCCACCGCTAGGCCGTGTGCGACGCCCACCCAGCACGACGACCACAACGCCAGCACCACCATGATGAGTGCGACGAGAGCCGCCGGCGACGAGCTTCTGCCTTCCATGTTTTTCTTCTTCTCTTCTTCCTCCTCCTTCTCCTTCTTCACCAACTAGCTCGCTTGGTGGGTGGCCAGAGCTTGAACTTGAACGTTTGGTGTGGCGGTGAAGAGAGAGAGAGAACGAAACTTCGCACTGCGGGTCTCGAGGAAGGGGGCTCTTTGGTGGCTCGAGAGTTTGCGTGTGCGGGATGTGTGGGATAGAGGTGAAGTGGCGGGCGCACACTGCGCCTGCTTGTAGGGGTTGCACGTAACGACAGTACTGACAGGAGCTTGAGTGGAGCCAACCTCGAGTTGTCGAGTCTACGTGTGCGTCTCAGGGCCAATCTCGCTGTGAATAGCACGAATAGGCGTCACAACATGTTTGGGTTGCTCTACACTCACGTCTTGCTCGCTCATGATTGGCCGACGAATAAAGGAATGTCGACAGATTCTTAATTACGCGCTCAATTTATGGCGGGAGCTATTTACACTGCATCGCCCAATTGGACGGTTGCGTTGGATCGAGCGGGGTTGCAGGTACAAAAGTTCAGTGAGCGAGACATTGATTGGCTGAGAGGTTGCCGACGGTGAGACGCAGAGACGACGGTATCCGCCCGTTACGCAGCGCTGGACCTTTGAGGGAAGACCCTCGGCCAACGCCAGGTGCAATGCGACGTGATAGGCTGACCACAATTAGAAGTACCGTCATGGGAGCCCCTGGTGAAAGAGCAGGGGGACACCATCGACTCGACACCACGCACGCTTGCTGGTACTGGTACCAAGAAGAACAAGTCGCCGAAGCGAGAACACCCACAGCCCTATAAAACCTCAGACCATCGGGCTCACCAGCATAACAAAACAAACTATCTGTACTCTACACCTCACACCACATCCCTGTACTCTATATATTATAACACCTGTACCACCACTACTGTACCATCATCACCATCACCATCATGAACCGCATGCTAGCTTGCTCCGTGTTCCTTCTGCTCGCTTTGGCCGTGTGGCAAGCCGCCGCCGGCAAGCAGATCCTCCTCACCGCCGAGGAGCCCGCCGGCCAGGTCGGCTTCTACTCGACCGACGGCGACCTGCTGGGCAAGGTCAAGGTGGGCCTCCTGCCGCATGAGATCATCGTCACGCGCGACGGCAGCACCGCCTACGTGACCAACTTTGGCCTGCACGACTATGCGTCGCCGATCGGATACGCCGGCTACTACGTGTCGGTGATCAACGTCCGATTGATGCTCGAGGAGCGCAAGCTCTTCATGTTCCCGGCGGGCGCGGCGGCCAACACCGTGCAGCGCGCGCCGCACGGCGTGAAGCTGTCGCCCGACGAGAAGAGCCTGTGGGTCAACTGCGAGTACACGTCGCCCGACGGAAGCGTGACGCCGCAGATGCTCGTGTTTGACCTCACCAGCGACGACCAGTTCCCCGCGCGCGCCATCAACTTCACCGCCGCCACCAACAAGAACCACAACTTTGTCTTCTCGCCCAACGGCAAGACCATCTGGCTCCAGAACGGCGCCCAGGGCGTCGCGTCGCTCGATCCCGTCACCGGCGTCATCGGCACGCCCTTCCTCCCGGCCGGCCCCGGCAAGGCCGTCGGCTCGCGCGGCCTCGTGTTCGCGCCCGACGGCAAGCTCGTCGTCTCGGGCGTGGGCGAGTTCCTCATCTACGACGTGAGCACCAACCCGCCCACTCAGACCAGGCGCCTGTGGGCCGCCGACTGGCTCGTCAACCAGTTCCTCTACCCGTCCGTGACGCCCAACGGCAAGTACCTCATCGCGCCGTCGACCAACGGCGAGATCTTCGTCGTCGACTACGCCACGGGCAACCTCGTCAAGCGCGTGCCCGTGTTCGCGCTCGACCCCGTCATGGTCACCATCTCGAGCGACTCCAAGACCGGCTACGCCACCGGCGCCCGCGGCGGCGCCATCACCAAGATCGACCTCAGCAACACCAAGTTCAGGACCGAGCAGATCGCCACGGGCGTCAACGCAGGCCCCAACGGCCTCGTCATCGTCGACTCCCCGCGCGGCGGCCTCGAGACCGATCGCGACGAGTTCCGCATCGGCGCCGTCCTCTCGCTCTCCGGCACCGGCCAGCCCAACGGCTACAAGATCAAGTCCGCGCTCGAGATGTGGAAGGAGAGCGTCAACCTCGCCGGCGGCATCCCGCTCTCCAACGGCGACGCGGCCGAGGTAGTGGTCTCCTACTTTGATGACTTCTCCAACGCCTCGCGCACCAACGGCCTCCTCCTCGACGTGCTCGACAGCTTCGAGCCCAACGCGCTCATCGTCGCCGAGACCGGCTTCGCCCCGACCGCCCGCCTGCTCAGCGAGCTCGCCAGGGACAAGGTCCCGCTCGTCTCTGTCTATGCCATCGCTGCCGCCGCCAAGCGCGACGAGGCCGCTGAGGAGGAGATGATGATCCGTGGCGCCAGGCAGCTGGCCAACGGCGCGACCGTGGGCCACGACAGGTGGGTCGACAACTACCAGTACTCGACCGAGTACGTCGCCCGCTTCTCGCGCAATGCAACGGCCATCGACGCGCAGGCCACGCTCGCCGCGCTCTCGATCGAGACGGCCGCCTTCCAGACCGGCAGGATCTCGGGCTCGCGCTTCCTCAACGCCGTCGCCGACATCGACACGACCTTCTTCTACGGCTCCGTCGACTTTGACGATGAGAACGGCTCCAACCAGGGCTCCGCGCCCGTGTTCGTCAACAACCTCGGCAGCCGCTAAAGCGTGTGCCGAGCTAGCCCTGCGGCGTTGATGTCCTTTATATTTTGTTCTTGTCTTCTTCGCCTCCTTGGCCCTTCCGCGTAAAGAATGAAAGAATCACCATATTCCCCATCGCCTTCTTCGTCTTCTTCATTTTCAGTCTTCACCACGATAGCTGCCGTGGGAGCAATCACTACTGCAAGAGCGTAGGGAAGGATGGAGGGTACGTATGGGGCTTGGCCAAGCGTGGAAGAACAAAATGTTGTTGCATTGTGTGGACAAGAAGAGCAGCACAGATGCTCTGGGCCTGAGCGCAGAAGGAGGGCGGGCTCCTCAGCTCTCAGAGCCCTCTCATGATTCGGTACTCGACCAAGTCCTTGACCTTGGATGCTATCGATCCCTCGATGTAAACGCGGTCTCCTCGCACCATCATTGCCCTGTGCAGGAGTTGATGCCGCGGGGTTAGGTAAAGGCAGGAGAGCCAGAGGCCTGGTGAGCACGCACCGTTTAGGACCGAGGGAGATGATCAACACTCGTCTGCCGGGGGTGTAGGAGTGCATGGGCGTATAGGGGCACGCTGCCTCCATAGCGCGAATGTTCTTGGCCACCACCTCAGCGTGCTTCTCCGCATTCTGCGCACAACACGAGCACCAGATGTCACAAATCCACATGGTTAGCCGTGCTGCTGCTGCTCTCCACATCGCGAACGGCATTCACAAACCTGAGCCAACTTCTCTTCGTTGATGTCAGCAACGTCGCCTAAAGCGAAGATGTTGGGGTAGTCCACCGCCTGTGCGTGGGTGGAGAGTATCACGTGAGAGGCAAAGACGGGACAAGGAGAGAAGAGTACACAAACATGCGCGCAGCGTGTACGTACCTGTAGGTGCTCATTCACCTTGATGTGTCCCTTTGGTGAGAGCATTGAAGCAAAATTGGCCTGCAAGAAGTCCGTGTTGGGCACAAAGCCCACGCAGCAGTAGGCCACGTCTGTTGGGATGCATTGACCCTGCAACGTTGCCCAACAGAGACTTAGATCAGATCCAACATGGTTCATGGTACTGTACGAGGCGTTCACGGTGCCATACCTGATCTGTGATCAGACAATCCTTGCGCGTGTCGATGACCTTCTGATCGGCGTAGATTCGGACGTTGGGGAACCCTTTGAAGTAGTTTCGTATGCTCGAATGGGCGCCCTTGCAACATCGCTCCAGCATTTGCTTGCCCGCGTATATGATGTTCAGCCGCTTCTCTGTTGCGGATTGATCATATGGAGTCAGTGACGCGTCTGCGGTGCGCCCCATTCAAGGAGGGGAGTACGGCAGTGCCAACCAACCTGGAAAGTAGTGCGCGATCTCGCCTGCAATCTCTATACCCACCGGACCGCCTCCGATCACCGTCACGCTAGCGGCATTGCGCAGAGATTCGTAGTGTCTATAGGCACACGACAAACAACACACGACTACAATCAGGCGATCTTCTCACCACAGGATCTGGACAAAGCTGCAGAGATAAAGATAAGCGTACGTTTCTAGTGTCGCTGGCGTTAGAGGGTCGATCACAACGATCTGCTCGCTGGACGTCACGGGCATTCGGTGGCGCGATCCGGTGCAGATGACCAGGTAGTCGTAAGGCAGCAGCCCGCCCTTCTTCAGCACGACCGCGCTTTCGTGCTTTCTCACGCCGACCACGTCGTCCACAATCACCTTGCAGTGGAGGTACTGCGTGGGCGTGATGAGGTGTGCGTGCGTTAGAGAACACACACTTCTCGTGTAATGGGGCAGAGGGAGCATACCGAGGTGTGACGAGAGGTCACTTTGGAGAGGTGTGCGGTGTCGCACACGCACGAGGGCAGAGAAATGAGACAGACAAAGTGGTCTTTGGCGTCGACCAAGGTGACGTCGAACGTCGCTTGCAGCTTCTTGGCCACCTTGCTGCCCGCAAAGCCCCCGCCCAAGATGACCACCTTCTTCTTCTCCGTGAACCGGTAGAAGTAGAACCCATCCTGCACCACCACCACCACCACCCACAGGCGTTTAGCGCGTCAGTGACGCACAAGGCCAAGCTGCGGCGCAGAGAGAGAGAGAGAGATGAAGGTGGTCCATACCAAGAAGGGCTTTGTGATGTCTTTGACGTGCTCGAATATGCTATCGGTTCGAAGCCGTTGGCCGAGCTCCACCGCTTCCTCGCGACTGCGGACGCCCCAGTTCTGCATGAGCCAGTCAACCGCCTCCGAGCCTGCGCGCACACAGCCAAAGACCCGCACCGAGTGCCGCCAGTAGAGAAGACCACAAGGCCCGCAACACTTGGTCAGTGAAAGGGGGGGGACGTAGTTTGCGGTGGTGGGCGTCAATGAGGGAGGAGGGGCGAGTCACGTGATATACACACCAACGAAGCAAGCGGGGTAGGTCTTGAGTCGGTAGGAGCGGTCGCGCACGGCGAACCCCCGCTCTTCGTCGCGCACGGCACGAACCAGTTCGGCAAGGCCCGCCATTTCCTCCTCGTTCTCCTCTGCGGCCCGCACGAGGTCTCCCTCGTCCTCCCCCGTGTCTGTCTCTTCCTTCCTCATGGCACTGGTACTGTAAGTCAGGCCGTCCACAGTGTAGGCAAGCTGGTTGCGAAACCCACGTGTGTGGTGTGTCGCCGACAAGGCTTTGTTTGACGATTGTTGGATCAGTTGTCGACAGGGAGCCAAGCTGTGGTGGCACATTTTTGCCTTTCTCCAGCAGGGCTGGGGTTTATGAGCAGCTGCCTGTAGCAGAAACAGAGAAAGGTGGCTTGCTTTGGGCAGGAGACTCCTCACCTTACATGAGCAAGCTGCCTCTGTATGGTGGTATATACACCTTTTTGAATTTGAAAGGTTACCAGATATGGGTATATGTCTGCTACTGTATGTGTACTCCTGGGCATCCTCAGCTTTGAATTTTTTTATTCTTTTCTGTTTCTGAAGAATTTAATTTTCGGAATGCGATAAAACAGCCGTTTGGTCAGTAACGCTCCGGGAGAAGGAAAACAGAGACGACAAGTTCATCGGCGTAACGGCCACGCTGCGTGCACATTGGGCCGGAGGCAATTTTGATGCTGGTGCGATGGCGGGGGGCACTCTGGTCTTTTGATCTTTCACACACACGCTCTGCAGATGATGAAGCGTGCCTACCTCGCTGCCGTGCTGGCAGTGGTGTTTGCGCTTCACTGCGCGCTCGCCACCAAGTCCGCCGCTTTCACCACCATCGAAGGCCCGGCCGCCACGCTGTGCGCCTTCAAGGGCGAGTGCGCGCGCGGCGACTGGGCTCTGCTCGGCCGCTCGACCGCCGACGCCCTCCACTCGGTCACCATCGCCGTCAAGCTGCGCGCCAACGCCGAGGCCGCCTGCGATGCTCTCCTGATGGAGATCTCGACGCCTGGCTCGCGTCGTGCGGGTCTGCACTACACCCACGAGCAGGTGGGCCAGCTCCTGAGCGACTTCGCCAACACCCGCATCGTCGAGCAGTGGCTCCGCGCCTACGCCATCGAGCACCGTACCACGGCCAACGGCGACTTCATCCACGTCACCGCCTCCGTGGCCCAGCTCGAGCAGCTCCTCCACGCTCGCTTCCACGATTTCTCGTCCAAGACGCTCGACTTCACCGTCCGCCGCACCAGCTCCATCTCGCTCCCCGAGAATGTACACTCGCCCCCCTCCCTCGCTCTGATCTGATCTGCGGATCGGGCGGGTAATTTTCGTCCATTTTGCACATTCGCTGATCGAAACATTCCTGTGTAATCATCACAGGTTGCTGCCGCGATCGATTTTGTGACCGACACGATCCGCTTCCCCAACCTCAAGGCCCGCTATGTCATGATGAGCCCCTCGGGCACCACCCACGTTGCTCGCCAGAGCGGCAGCGGCAACGTCACCCCTCAGACCATCTACCAGTTCTACGGAGGTACTACAGCCTCTCCCTCCCCCCTCCCTCCAGTGATCGCTGGATCTCATCTCGTCATCATCCATTGGTGCAGTGACCAACACCACCGTGACCCGCTCGGTCGGTCAGGCGGTCTTCGAGACGGGCCAGAACTTCTCGCCGTCGGACTTGACCACCTTCCAGACGCAGTACAAGCTCCTCCAGAACCCCGTCAAGACGGTGATCGGCTCCAACGACGGCTGGGTGTGCTACTGGTCGCCCGATAGCTGCGCCGAGGCGAGCCTCGACGTACAGTACATGATGGCCATGGCCCAGAACGCGCCCACGACCTTCTGGTCGATGGACTCGACGCTTCAGGACCCGTTCTACGCCTGGATCATCGCCCTGGCCGGCACGGCCAACCCNCCCGCCGCTCGTCCACTCCATCTCCTACGGCTCGATCGCCACTGAGGATTCCAAGACCGACATGACCCGCTTCAACACCGAGACCTGCAAGCTGGGCCTCAAGGGCGTCACCATCACCGTCTCCTCCGGCGACGACGGCGTGGCCAACTACGAGGCCCGCAGCGACTCGTCCGCGTGCGGCTTCAACCCGTCGTTCCCCGCCACCTGCCCCTACGTCACCGCCGTCGGCGCCACCCAGGGCCCCGAGTTCGGCCAGCCCGAGGTCGCCTGCTCGTCGTCCACCGGCGGTCTCATCACCACCGGCGGTGGCTTCTCCGTCTACTTCCCGCGCCCCGCCTACCAGGACGCTGCCATCAAGCAGTACCTGTCCAGCGCGCCCAACCTGCCCCCGTCGTCCATGTACAACACGGCTGGTCGCGGCTACCCCGACGTGGCGCTGCTCGGCCACAACTACCAAGTCGTCATCGGCGGCAGCACCTACACCGTCTCCGGCACGTCGGCCTCGTCGCCCGTCTTTGCCGGCTTCATCACCCTGGTCAACAACCACCGCGCCTCCATCGGCAAGGGCCCCGTGGGCTTCATCAACCCGGCCCTCTACCAGTTCGCCGCCCAGAAGACGCCCGTCTTCAACGACATCACCCAGGGCGAGAACAACTGCTGCGCCGGCAGCCCCGGCTCGCAGGTCTGCTGCCCGTACGGCTTCAACGCCACCACCGGCTGGGATCCCCTCACCGGCCTCGGCTCGGTCAAGTTCCCCCAGCTCCTCCAGGCCCTCTCCCAGATCTAGAGAGAGACAGACCTCTTGCCCC
>CDFA01018775.1:0-10114 GCA_000826305.1 Acanthamoeba healyi
TGCGTGCGTGCGTGCGTGCGTGCGTTGTGATCCCTCAATCCCTGCTGAACGCACACTTGCCAGGTGGGAATCATGAGGCTGGTAGGCGGCAGCGATCACTGTCTGGTCCACGCCACGCTCAAGCGCCAGTCTTCCCTCCCGCAGCACTCGCCACCACTTCTTTCCTCCAAGCGCAGGAGCAAGCAGGCCAAGCTGCACCAGCAAGGCTGCTGGCACCGCCGCCAAGCGACCACGCCTCAAGGCCGAGGCCACAGAGCGCACGAGCGAGGCTGGCGATGACGAGGGCGATGACGACGTGCAAGAGGAAGAGACGTCTCGAGCGGGCTCGGTACGCGAGGAGCCGGAGCGTGAGACCGCCGAGGCGAGCGTCCTGCTGCCAGGCCACCCGAGATCAAGGCCACGACGTCGCCGACGCCGTCGATGGGCGACGAGGTCTTCAGGTCGGCGACGCAGGAGGCAGCGAGGCCGGCCAGCAGCGACGCGCGTCGGGACAAAGACGGGGACGAGGACGAGGACGGGAGTAGGGGAGAAGGAAAGGTGGACATAAGGTGGGCGTGAGCCACCTTTTTTTAATGCGCACCAAGGTGGTTTGAGATGGATTTCGTGTGCTGGCTTTTGCTTGTTCGTTCCACCTTGACGGGAAGGTGGAATTTGATGTCTTTTTGCCGGCTACGGTCCCGGCAGTGTCTCCATCGCCGTCCGCGTCAAAGACGTTGAACGACACTGCCAAACACAATGAAGGAGGTCGTGGTGGTGGTGAGGCCATGCACGCAGTATATAGGGAACACACGAGCATGAAGAGAGCTGGCTCACACTACCTTCCAGCTTTTCTTCAATGCTGCCATCCAACGAGAGGCCCATGGCCGTCATGAACTCGTCCACATCAAGAGTCCTGCAGGAGCCGAGGGACAACATGATTGAGATCAGATAGGGGCTGTGTGTGTGTGTGTGGTGCGCGGTGTGAGACAGCACGCACCCATTGCCATCACGATCAAAGGCTCGGAAGAGGGCCAACGCCTGCTCTGGAGCGTAGCCCTTCTCGACCCAAACCTCGACGAAGCTGGCCTTGGAGAGCGTTCCGTCTGGACTCTTGCGTACTTTGAAGGACTTGAGAACTGAAGCCGTGATCTCCTTGGAAACTGAGGGTTGGTCGTCACACGTCAAAGGTCAGATCGAAAGCGATCTTTCTTTTGGAGGAGGAGGGAGGCGCGCGCGTGTTGTGTTGTGTGTTGTGGGTCAACTCCATACACACCGTGAAATCTGTCTTGCCATTCCTTCACCTCAGCCTGTGGTAGGACGACGTCATTCCCCATCTCGCTGCGTTGCTGGCTTTGTTCAGAACGAAGCAGCTTGTGTTTTCGTCCGTGGACTCACTCCAGTGTGAGGACAGCGTTGTGTTGCGCTGCAACGTCGATAGTTGGAGGGGCATGAAGTGAAGACGAATTGGATTTCTCGCCATTTTCTCTCTAAATTATTTGTCTATTTCTTCGTCCTCTTGTCTTCATGTTTGCCATCCCACCAACCTATCTTCAACGTGCGCGCACAGCCACGTACGTGTGTAAAGGCACACACGGGGAGGGGGCCCTCTCTTCAAACTGAACTGGTCCATTTACAGGTGGTGGTGGTGTGTGATGACGATGACGATGGTCGATGTGTGGTGTGGTCTGGGATGAGCTTGCAAGCTGCGAAAAGGACGCGTCATGATGCGCTGGCTTAGGCTTGAGTGGTGGCCTGCTGTGTGGGTTGATACGGCGCGTGAGTGATGCGAGGGGAGAGAGAGAGAGAGAGAGCGATAGAAGAGAAGGGGAGAGCTCTCCGTGTTGCGTACCTCACGCTTGGCGTAGAAGAGGACGCAGGCGTCGCCAGAGCACAGGATCGACTTGAGGCTGGCCAGATCCGATTCCTCGCTGGGCAACTGGTAGGTGGCGTTGGGCGTGTAGTGATAGAACCTGCGGTCGCCGGCGTTGCGCACGCACGCCGAGTAGCCCCGCGAGCCCGACAGTTGCTGCAGCGGCGGAGAAGGAGAGACAGTGAGCTTCATGCATGCGCAACTGCACGCGAGCGCGCGAGAGGGGCGCGGGTACCAGCACAGCCTGAAGGTCGTAGATAATCTTCTTGTGGCCGTGGTGGTCCTGGTGGTGCTCGGAGCAGCCATCTTCAGTCTCCTCCACGTAGCTGGTGAGATCGAGGCCGCTGATGGGGAAGTCCACCTCCGTCTTGCACACCCTGTGCCAGTACCTGTGTATCGTGTGTGTGTGTGTGAGAGAGAGAGAGGCCGAGTGTGGTGCGTGCGATTGTGTGCATGTCCATGTAGCACGTACCTGTTGAGCTCGAAGCGCGACAGATGAATCATGAGAGCCGGGGGCAGCTCGCCGATGGCGGTGGCCTTGGTGGCCTGCTTGAACTCCTTGCAGTGCTGGCAGAACCACTCGGGGATGCGGTACTGGCCGATGTACTTGTGCAGGCAGTCCTGAAGGGTGACTTTGGGCGCCACGCCGCCGGTTTCCTCGAGCTTCTCGGGCGCCAGGTTGAGCAGCTGCGCATACCACACACAAATGAGCACGGCGGCTCTCTGCATCACACAACACAGGGCAGAGGAGAGGCGTACCAGCGACTTGTGGAGCCTGGACTCGTACTCCTGCTTGGTGACGTTCCAGTCCACCACGATGTGGCTGTCGGCGGAGATGTTGACGGGCACTTCGTCGTAGGGCATCACGCAACCATCGCACCTGAAGCCCTTGTCGCACGAACCGCAGCTGAAGGAGAGAGAGAGCGTTAGCCAAGCCAAGGCGACGCGTTTGGAGTCCTGGGAGCGAAGAAAGACCGTACTTGGCGAGATACTGGTCCACGACCTTGATCTCGAAGGGGCCGACGTGACGCTCGCTGGCGCCACGGTGGCCCTTCTTGTCCTCTCGTCCCTTGGAGTCCTTCTCTCCGGCGAGCCTCTTCTCCTCGCTCTCTCGGATCTGATCCGCCAGCTCGGCGTACTGAAGATCCTTCGAATAGCCCAGTGTTTCCTTGAACCTGAGACCGAGTATTCAATCACGCATGTCAACTCATGAGCTGCAGCGACGCGACACGAGACACGGCGCGCACGCGTTGTGGAAGCAGGTCGTTACCTGTCCCATACGATTGTGTACAACTGGGCGTAGGTCAAGTTGCGAGGCACGGGGAAGGGCTTGCCCACGATGTGCGTGCCCATGTCGTCCTCCTTGCGCTGCCTAGAGCGTGATAGCGATCACAGGAGCGTGCAGTGTCAGTGTATGTGGGGGACGCACGCGCGGTGTTGACGGTGCACGTACTTGTTGTATCGGCTGATGACAAACAGGGGCAGGTCGGACTTGGCGCCGACGACAGGCGATGAGGTCTTGTCGAACGGGAAGCTCATGCGGCGGCGAGCCTGCGCGCTGAGATGGGCCGCGGGCACCTCGTAGACGACCACCACGTCCTTGTCCTTGAGGACCTCCACGGGTGTCGAATCCTCTGTCGGTGTTTGTAAACAAAGCCAAGTAAGGACGAGCAGCCCCAGGAGACAGGCCCAACGCCTCACACACCGCCCTTGTGAGCGAAGCAGTGTCTTCCGTACCGATGATTTGGGCGATGCGGCCGCCGTAGACCTCGGCGACGATGAGCTGGTCGGGTCGGAGGGGCTTGCCCAGACGCTCGATCAGACCCAGCTTGAGATCCTGGCCGTAGCTCGTCTTGAACACACTGAAGAGGGGCCAAGAAGGGTCAGTGAGAGGACAGAGAGATTAAAAATATAGCAGTGACGCGAGCGTTACCTGACTGAGTGCTTGGTGGGCTTGTTGACGGCGCTGGCGTTGTCGGGCACGAAGGTGACGACGATGGAGCGCTTCTTGTCGAGGCTCGTCGGAAGCACGAGCCCGTTGGCCACGCTCACGCTCACCGTCCGGTGACCGCAGCCGGTGCAGCTGATCGCCGTCTTCAGCAAGCCGGTGAACTGTTGCAGCAGACAACGAGCGAGCACTGGTGAGCAAGAACGCGTGCATGAGGACAAAAGGTGGTGGTTGCGCTGGTTACCAGGTTGGCGAGGAGCGTCGGGTTGGCGCGCTTGTACGACTCCCAGTACTTGGCGGCGACGTGGTCATCGCCCAGGGCCTCGTCCTCGGGCGTGGGCTCGTAGGAAGGACTCTTGACGCTGAGGTCCTCCTTCAGGTGCTCGAGCACCCAATCCATCATGTCCGAATACCTACCGGCCTCCTCTGCACACGATTCGTGTGGAGATGAAAGGTTTAGTTCCGAGCATACGGAGAGTGCGCACGCACGCTGGAGGACGGCGATTGGGTACCTTCGACGCTGCCGGTGCCGCTGAGGTGCGGCGTGCGGCTGGTGACCACCTGCTGGAAGGCGGCGAACTGCTCGTCCAGCTCCCGCAGCTCGTTGGGGGTCTTGCCCTGCAGCGCCTTGATGCAGAGGGCAAAGTGCTGGGCGAGGCTGAGACGGCGGCTGCCGTGGTACACGTCCTGCGCGTCCCACTCGCCAGAGATGTTGAGGTCGCCCAGCGCGGCGGTGACGCCGTCCGCGGAAGCGATGGACTTGTTCTTCTCCGGCTTGAGCTGGGCCTTGTAGGCATCGGAGAGGAAGTACTCGCGCAGAGCCGGAACCTGGCTGAGGCACAGGAACAGGGCGGCGAGCGGGTTGAGCGGCGACACGTCCGTGCGGTTCTTGAACACCAAGCGCATGAACTTGCGCTGGGCCAGGTTCGGCATCTGGTGCTTGCTGTCGCTCGGCTGTTTGACCGCGTCTCGTCAGCACGCAGTCACACGAAGCACACAAACGCCGGCAACACACGTACCGAGTGGTGAGGCGACTTGGCATGCTTGGGGCGAAGAATGATGATGGTGGGCTTCTTCTTCTTCTGCGAGGGCGACTGCTGGGCCTTGATGGCGTCGACGTTGTCCTCATCGGCAAAGATCACTTCGTTGTCGCCAACGCTCTCGAGCTCCTCCGCCGCCTCCCTCTCCTCGTTCTCATCGTCGTCACTCTCGCTCTCGCTCTCGTCTTCGATCTTGATGGCCTTGGCCAGCAGGAGATTGTCGAGCGACGAGTGAAGCGGCTCCTTCCTGAACATTAGCGGCGACGGACCGCCGGCTGACGGTGACGCAGGACCGCCAAAGCGGCCGCCTGCAGGCGACGTCGCGGCCAGCGACGCAAAGTAAGCCGTTCCGGGCGACGACGACAGATAGCCGTGGGGCACGGCAGGCGAGCCGGTCGATGCCGCGGCGAACGGATGACGCGCGCCGGGCTGTGTGCTGATCGGATACACACTTCCGGGCGACGACGAGTACGAGTAGGTGTAGAACGGGTTGGGCGAGGCCGAGCTCAGCACGCTGGCCGGCGGGTACTGCTGCGGATGCGGGATCTTGGGCGACGACGAGAACACGTAGGGATTGCTCGAACCCGATGACGATCCTTGATGAGGCGGCATGCCAAACGCGCTGCCGCTGCCGCCGTGCGGGCCGAGCGAAGGCGACGAGAGCGAGGGAGCCTGTGCGTGGATGGGATACACGCTGCCGGGCGACGACGAGTACGAGTAGGCGTAGAAGGACGGGCGCGAGGACGAGGGCGAGGCCGGTCCGCCAAAGGCCATCGACGAAGCGCCGGGCGGGACGAGGTAGGGGTTGCTGGGCGGCAGGTAGGGGTTGGGCGACGACGCCGACGGCCGGCCGATGCCACCCGTGGCGGTGAGGTACGGGTTGATCGGCGACTGGCCGCGCGGATTGGTCAGGATCCCGTCGTCCTGGTAGTTGTCGGCAAAGTAGGCGTTCGACACGGGCGACGAGCCGAATGTGTAGGTCGACGGCGAGCGTGCGTGCGAGTGCGCATGTCCACTGCTGGTTGTGGCGGCGTTGCCACGACGCGGCGATGGGCCCTTGGGCGACTGCGCGGGCGAGTTGCGTCCGCCGCCGCCGCGCGTGGGCGAGTTGGGAATGTTGATCGAACCCGACGAGCCGCGGCGGCCGCCCATGTCTCCGGTCGGAGCCAGTTGGTCGGTGGTCTTGGGGATGGCGCTCTCCTTGACCTTGTGAATGCCCAGCTCCTTGAGCGTCTCCACCGTCTGCGGCAGGTCATACTCGCACGAGATCAGCACCGACCTGTGTTGTGTGCGTGCGTGCGTGCGTGAGCGAGACACCGGGGTTAGTTCGGCTCATTCCGCAGAAAGAACGAAGCGGACGAACACCACACGCGCGACGACGACGAAGAAGACGACGAGAACGAGGTGGAAGACACGGTACCTGGCGACTTCTCTGTCCATGGCGGGGAAGATGGTGAGCAGCTTCTCCACGACGGTGTCCCTGTCCCCGAGCTGAGCCTCCATCGACTTGGTAAGGTTGCTCATGACTGTCTTTTTTCTATCGTCCGCTTCGCTTGCGTTCTGTGGTCTTTTGTGCAGAGACAGAGACAGTCAGGTTGTTGTTGGTAGTGGTATTGTCGTGCGCTCTCTTGGTGGTTGGCGACGCCGAGTTGTCGGTGGTGGTCGTGCGCGTTCGAACGAACAGTTGCAAGCGGTAGAGAGAGGAACAAGACAACCGCACAACAAACGCAAGAGAGGCCTTGTCGCAGAGCGAAGCTGAAGCTAAAGAAGAACACAAAGAAAAAGAGGACGGCCTTGTGGCTAACGACCGGACATTGCGGAGGTTGACGGTGTCGTGATTTCCGCCCACCATGAACTCCGTAATAAATTCACAATTCTGCGGTACTAAAAATAATAAAATTAAATAATAAAATAAATGTGAAAAATTTGACAGGCGCACGCGTGCGAGGTCACCTCAGCCACTCCAGCTCTCACCCCAGCAAAACAGCTGCCGCGAAGTGAGACCAAGTGGCCTCCATCAACGAGCCGCGCAAGCCATCCACGGGGAAAAAAACGAACGTGTATTTATAAAATCATTTTATAAACGTAATAAAATTGTGAGGGGGCGTGTGCTGCGCGTACCTAATATTTCTACAGGCGAGACAAAAGGAATCAATCAAGTGTACAAGGACGCACGCGCCTGAGAAGAATCAAGTGACCAGGAGCAGATGTTGTGTGGCGAACGCAAAACTCACGAAAGAAAATGAAACTCGTGGCCTGCCAGTCGCACGCCAATCCCGGACACGCACGGGCCTGTCGACGATCCCCGATTGGGCGGGATGCAGAGAAATCAAGAGAAAATCATCAAAATAGTTCGGAAATTCAATAAAAATTCAAAGCACGAGAAATCCAAAAATGCAGCTCCCAGCATGCTGCTAATTCTGTGACGTGGCATGTGTTGCGTGACCATCCGCTGAATTGTTGGCGACGCTGCGGCGACATGTTGGGGCATTGCCGATGGCTCGAGACGATCTGGGCCAACAGCACATCACGCCGCGGTGAGAGGCAGGCAGTGCTTGCATCATCAGCAGCAAGAGAGGGAAGGCAATGAAGTACCTGCTGGCGTACGACGGATCGGCCAACGCCAAGCATGCGCTGGCGTTCGTGACCAAGCTGATGCAGCCGCTCAACGACCAGCTGGTGGTGCTCACCGTGACCGAGAGCGTCCCCGCGACAGACTGGCCCTTCTTTGGCGACGGTACACACACTCACGCACACACACACACACATGCTCTCTCGCTCTCTCTCGTCCTTGTGCGTGCACACGGACACTGACACTGCCTGGCACACGCCCGCACGGACGCAGAAGCGGAGGCGACGGAGCTGACACAGAGGAAGAAGGAGGCCAACGACGCCATCCTGGAGGAGGCTCGCGTTCCTCTCAACGAGCTCAACGTACGTTCCTCTCTCGTCCTCCTCCTCCTCGTGGTGATGGTGGCGGTAGTGCTCTGAGGTTGACGATGGTGCGCGTCGAGACGTGTAGATAAGCTACACGCTGATGAACAAGCTGGCCCTCGACGTCCGTAGCGAGGTCATGGACAAGGTGGAGGAGGTCGATCCCGACGTCCTCGTCCTGGGCGCTCGCGGCCTGGGCACCATACGCGGGCTCCTGATGGGCAGCGTGTCGCAGTACTGCGTGCGCAACGCCAAGATCCCAGGTACGTCGGCGTTGCCCTGCGTGCCGTGCCGTGTGGTGCTGTTCGCTGTGCTCACGCTCGGCGAACGCTGTCTCTCAGTGCTGATCGTGCCGCCAGAGAAGGCCGACACCTAGAGGCGAGAGAGGCACGCAAAGAACAAGAGAGAGAGAGAGAGAGTGAAGAGCATCAACCGGGGAGAGGGGAGTGAAGGGGGAGAGAACCAGCCAGGCCAGACGCGCTCTCGAGACAGCGACCAGCGACCAGCGACCGGGCTGCAATGAAAGACATGATGGTACAATTGATACAAAAAAACAAACGCCTCCGTGGTGTGAGCCTGCCATCAAACGCGACGGGCTCACTCCGACACCGCCTGGCAGTCGTTGACAAACAACTGGACCGCCTCCAGCAGCTCCTGTGTGTCGTCGTGTGTCGCGTGGAGAACATCAGCGTCCATGTCTATGAGCGGGAGAGGGAGAGGGAGAGGGATGGACACCTCTCGGGTCAACTGCTCCGCGGATGAATCCTCGAGCATCTCTTCGTCGTACAGGAATCCCTCCACCTCGAGCACCAGCGAGTTGCCGCTCTCCGTGCTGGGGCCATAGCGATAACGCAATGCGCACATGGTCATCGATGTCAGGTTGTTGCTGGAGGCGTGGCAAGCAGCAAACAGAGAACCCGTACCCGCCGCTCATTCGAAGGCAGTCGGCAGAGTGGGAGAGCGATGAAGCAGCAGACGTCGTCGTAGTAGGCTGACCGGCCCCATGTGGCGATTTCTGCGCGCGTGCACACACGCAACACACCACAGAGAATGAGCGAATGTGCAAGTGCTGACGACGACGACGATGACTATGAAAACCAAGTGATGGGCGAAGTGAAAACGGTTCCGCACCAGTGGCTCGGGCTCGTTGTTTAGCGCTGCAAGCTGCGCTATTGGGATCATCACAATGGCACCGCTCTTACGCTCTGGCTTGATCAGGTCCAGGTTCTCCTCCTGGTACACCACAAAACTGGGCATGAGCTGCTGCACGAGGCACATAGGATGTTTTATGTGTCGTGTGTCGTGTGTCGTGCAAGAGTGCTGGCCATACCTCAGAGAAGAGATAGGGGTGCTGCGTGATGAAGGTCTTCATCATCGACAACAGGTACGGAGCGTCGGTCATGCTGTGAGCAGTGGAGAAGCGGCGAGGGTCAGCAGGGAGGTCGTGCCCATAGGCAGTGAGAGTGTGGTACCTCTCGAGCAGGTTCAGGTCGTTGGAACGGAAGATGTTAGGAGCCAGGCAGATCGCCAAGTTCTTGGGCGTCATCTGTCACAGACGAAAGTGCAACGTTGAGTTCCAGAGGTGGAGCGAGAGCGCGCCGGCAATGGCTGAGCTGAGCTGAGAGGTGTACTTGGTTGACTTGGCTCATGTTGGCGATTCGCTGGAGCAGACCGGCCAGCTCGGCCAGCATCGTCCTGTAGGAACCACAAAACGCCAACGCCGTCAGACAGACATGCGTTTATGCGAAGCCGTGAGGCATTGACGTACCGGTGTGCAGGTGGCATTTTAAAGATGAGCTCTCGCAGGTCGTGCTGCGGGGCACGCGCACAAAGATACAACGTTGAGGCACGCCTCCTAGCGTTGTTGGCAACTTTGAGCGAAAGGGCAACGACATTGACGTACCAGGCGTGCTGTCGTGTCGTCGCATCGCTCCTTCTGAAGGTCGAGGAACAGCTTGTAGAAGTCGTTTGGTACCAGGGGATCCGGCAGCTCCTTCATGAACCTTCACACGTACACAAAGCCTTGGAGTCAGAAGAGCGCGTGCGCACAGGGCAGCGAGGCAATGGATTTGGTACAGTTTGAGGAGCGATGCGACTGCATGAGGGCCGGACGAGGTGAAGTCGGGCAGGGCGACGTTCCACTGGTCCTTACCTGCGGCGAGGCGAGAGTGAGTGTCTACTCTACCAACGATTCGCCTGATCAGGGGAAGGGGAAGCGTACTCGTGTCGAATGCCTTCTTGAGGTTACGCACTGACTCGGCTCCGCCGGAGAGACGGAAGATGCCCTGCGTCTCCAAGACTGCGAGCAGCATTGTGTGAGAGAGGCAGAAGCACCACGGTGAC
>CDFA01018782.1:0-25901 GCA_000826305.1 Acanthamoeba healyi
TGGCGAAGGCAGGACAGTCTGTGGCTGGAGGGAATGGGAAGTGGCCATGGAAGTCGGAAACTTCTAAGGAGTGTGTAACAACATACTACCCCACCGGTGCATCCTCGCCGAGCTGTGCTCGCGACGAGGTCGCCGGAGAGGGCTCCACCGCTGCTAGGGTGTCCTCAACCTCACCAAGGAGTATCCCGTCTCGTTCGCGCTTTCCCCTCCAACCACCAGGCCTGGTTGACGCAATCACCCTCAGGCCTCCACCCATACCTTTTTGGTGGGCTGGCCCTGATGCCTCCCGCACTGATGACGATGATGAGCGTGCCTGCGGGGCTGACTGCGCAGTGAGTCGGTGCGCACGCATAGAGCTCAAACTTGTTGTTTGATGGTTGCATGAACGGATGAGGTTACTGTACACTTATGCGTGCTGCCGTGGCAGGGAGGGAGAGAGGGATTAGCGCCACTTGTGGACGATCAGAACGTCCGATATGAAGGGGAAGGGGAAGGGGTGTCTCTTGGTCGATTCGGTTCGTGGTGGTGTCGGCTTGCGGCGGTTTAGTTTGTTCAGACTCTGTTCTCGTCTTTGGCGTACTCCTGCTCGAGCTCCTGGAAGATCTGGAAGTCGTGCTTCTTGGCCTTGCGGCGTAGCTTGACGGCGCCTCGGATGATCCTGTCCGGGTTGAGCTGTCGATCCGAGAGCTCATTGCCCAGCAGCAAAAAGATGCCCTCCATCTCTCGACTCAGCAGCTCACCTGTCAACGCGAGGCTCCCGGTCAGCACTTCACGTGTATTGCATCGCGCGTCGTGCGCAACGCGCATAGCGGTGAAGAGACTTACCCTCGAGCTCGCGCAATAGGCTGAGGCCAACGAAGAAGATAGCGCGATAGCCCTCGCAGAACACGTAGTCCCACAATCGCACCGTTGTGCCGTAGGGCAGGTTCATGAAGATCATCAAAAACCACTGCAAGTGTGCGTGCGTGAGATCGCTTGCAGCGCACAACTGTACGTGCGCGACACAGACGAGATCGGTACCTTGGTTGCGTAGGCTGAGGTGATGATCATCTGATCTTCAAAATGCGCGTACAATCGAGGCAGGAAGTGGCGCAAGAGGCGCTCAAAGATGAAGAAGTTCTTCTTCAAGCCCGGGAAGCCGGGTCTGATTTCGCATCAGGTGAAGAGGTCAGGTCGGACGAGAGGCACCAGGCACACCACGTGAGGAAGGTGGGCGCACTTACCGATACAGGTCGGACATGGCGTAGTCCCGCATCAAGTTGTCAAAGACCCAGAAGGCCTCCTGTACAGGACCGCCAAGACAGTGGTGAGGGAGTGAGGAGAGGGGATGCGTATGGAAACAGGAGTTGCGCTCACCTCTTCGTCGTCGATGAAAGTGAGGAGCATGGCAGCGATTGAGGACATGCCCTGGGTGTAGCCGACGGCCTTGTTGTGCAAACTGTAGGCTCGGAGCAGACGGAACAGTTGGCATTGTCTGCACACAGAACCCCACCACCCAAACGTTGTGGTCAGCAAGCGTTGGCCTTGCTGGCGCTTACTCGAGCTCGAAATCAAGCAACAGACGGGACGCACTTCTCGCTGTAGCGAACTTTAAAGAGGATGTGGTCTCTGTGTGTCCGCGCCACGTCGAGGTCGATCTGCTTCAAAAACCGCGATCCCGTCTTCCTCTGTTGTTCCCTCCAGCGTTAGCTGGACGCTGTGCGGCGCACCTCCAAGGGACCCAAGAGGAGAAGGCGTACGGGATCGTATTTGATGGGAGGATTGGCTATCAGGAGGTGCGCGCTGGTAAGCCGTATCCACGCCTGGCCCCGCACCTGCGGCGGAATCCCCTTACGTGCACGCTTTTGGACCTTCTTCCACTTCTTCTTTCGCTTCTCCTTGTCTTGCTCGTGCTCGCTCCTGGTAAGGACGAACAAAGGCTTTGAGCATCGCAGCACTTTGTGTCTTCACGCACGCACGCGACATTGCTGCTGTCAGAGCGCAGACGCACCACTCCTTGAGCATCTTCTCCCATTTCTTGGTTCGCTTGGCGTTGAGCTTGAGCTGCTTTTCGGGTATTCTCACAACGCTCGCGGTAGAGGACAGGGTGGTTGTCGTCACGGGCACCGCGTTCGTCTTGCTCCTGGCGCTGCGTCGCCGTGAGGATCCGGCGTTCGATCCGCGCGGTGAGGGTCCGCGCTCGGGATCGCCGTTGACAATCCAGCCGTAATCGTCCACCACCAGGTTCGCTCTCTCCTCCTCGGTGACTGTCATGCATCAACGATTGCAGGTCATGTGAGAAGACGCGCAGCACAACAGTAATATGGAGACTCAGTCAGAGCAGAGCAGTAGTACGTTGTTGGGGGTAGTGATAGAGTCTGGGAATCGTAGCGCCCTCGCTACGCAGCAGCTTGACTACCTGCACGTTGCCACACCATTGACCTCAGTCGGCGGTGTCTCACGTGAGCGTGTGCATCGAAGATTGAGGATTGGCGAGTGTACCTCATCGTGATGCTGGAGAAGGGCAAGGTCGTAGGCAGTGCAGTGATCGGCGTCCTCCCAGTCGACCGCGGCTCCGTTGGCCACCAGCGTCATGCAGCAGTCATAGTGGCCCGAGTTCGCTGCCACGTGAAGCGCAGTCTGTCCCCTCGCGTTCTCGCGGTTGACGAAGCCGTCCCAGTCGACCAGCGACGAGGACGCCGTCGACGTGGTGCCATTGCCGCCGACCGACGGCGAGGCCGAGAGCGCTTCCTCGCGCCGCATCTTGAAGAGATGCTCGAACACCTTGCGTATGAGCCCGTCGAACCCGCTGCGCGCTGCGATATGCAGCACCGTCTCGCCCACGGGACCCGCGTATTCAACATCCTCGTCGCTCCGCTGACGGTGGCGACTGTGATCAGAGCCGCCGCCGCCGCAACAGGCGAGGAGGATCTGATCGAGTATATGCGACTGGAAGGTGATGTCGAGCAGGAGGTCGGCGATCACGTCCCTCGGCTGCTGCTGCCGGCTTGCCAGCGAGTCGAGGCCTCCCTGCAGGTTGCTGCTCCCTGGCTGCTGCTGCTGCTGCTCAGAGGGCGGCCTGGCGGGCAGCAGGCCACACACGTGAAGCGGGGTCGCCCCGGTGGTTTGGATCGTTTCGGCCATCACGTGGGGCAGCGACGAGGGCGGCAACCGACGCAGCAGGGCCTGCACGCCGCCGGCGTCTTGCCTCATGATCAGTTGATGGAGCGTCGGCAGCGACTTGATCGTCGATGACGACGATGAACCGCCGTCGCCCTCTTCGTAGACGCCCAGCACCAACTGCCGGTTCCTGGCCTCGTCGTCGCAGCCGCCGTCGCGTCGATGCGTCATCATCTCTGGCGCCGCCACGCGAATTTGGCTCCCCCCCTGCTCCCCCTCTGCACCAACGCCACCTTCGCCGATTTCGTAGTCCTCGTAGTCGTACCTGTACAGGACGTCGTCGTGGTGGTAACTCTTCTCCTTGCCCTTCTTGCCGTTGAGCTCGGGGAGGCGGGTCGGCCGAGGGGGCGCCGTCGGGCGAGAACTCTTCGATGGGGGCGAGGGCGGCCCGCCGTAGGTCGATGCCGCCGACGCGTTGAGGCCTCGCGGGCTCGCCCAGTCGTCCTCCTCGAGGCGCATGCCCTCCATGTTTACCCTCTCCTCTCTTCCGCTCTTCTCTCTACGTGTGTCTTCTCTCCCAAGCCAAGGGGCAAGGCCCTCGAACTTGTCGTCGTGCTCGAGCTGAGGGTGAACTTGCACGATCGCCCACGCGTAACGTCCACGCAATTTTCCCGATATTATGAAGGAAACGGAAGAAAAGAAGGGAAATACAAAATTTAGAGAAATACGTTTTCCTAATTTATTTTCTCTTTCGTGTGGGTGGCCGCAGCACTGACTTCATCGTCGGTCGTGGTGGGGCCGTCGGTACTCCATCAGGACGCAATCGCGGGGCTGTACGCGCGGCGGGTAGTATCGAGGGATGGTCTGCACCTCGACGAAGCCAAGCGAGGCGTAGAAGGCCAGGGCATCGTCATTGCCCACCTGAGGTATCATGATCACACGTGAATGCACAACACAGGACCAATCACTGACTCGTAAGCCCAAGCGGTATGGCTGCAGCACCAACACCACAACCAGTTGACGAACCTGTACATGGACGCACACTGTCTTGACACTTTCATCGTCGGCAGCAGCATCAAGCACACGACGCATCAGCTCTCGCCCTTGACATGCACACACAGAGAGTTAGGTGCACGATGAGCTGGGGCGAGAGAGAGAGCAAGTGGTGCAGAAGGTGGCACGTCTAGTGTACCGATGCCACCACGGCGATAGGGCGCGAGCACGGCCAAGGTGGCAACGCACAGGCTCTTCTTCTTGTCGTCCAGCGCGCACACCACGGCGCCCACGGGCTCCTTGCCCACCACGGCGACCCTAGGGGACACTGTCACCATCTTTTGGCGAGACATAGAGGGGGGTGAGGGGAGCAAGGCTTCGACGTACGTGCAATAGCGCCCCTGGTTGTGTTGTTGGAGGATTTGTCGATAAAATCGCTCATCGTAGGGCAGCGGAAGTACCACCCCGTTGAGATTCTGGACCGCCCGCACGTTGGACTCGTCCATGGTCGTGTATGCCACGCCGCCGCTCATCGCTCTCCCCTTTCCTTTCGTCCTCACAGTTTGCAGTACCCAGAGATCGTTGCAATCTTCAAATCTCATCCCTCATCTTCGCCACAGCCATTACCGCCACTCTTTCCCGCGCTTTTGCTCAACGCCCGAAACTTTGATTTTTTATTTTATTTTCAACAGACACAGCCGGTTGGGTGTTCAATTTTCAATTTTGGCCAATGAGTAATCAGCTTATGACCCAGTTGCACGCTCGCCGGATTGGCAGAAAGGTTGTCCCTCGGTGGGAGCTCAGCTGTAAGATGTGACAAACCCGCGGGAGACAGGCCACATGTTTGCTACGATTCTTTGTTTTTATTGCTTTTCCGACCGGTCACACAGAGGGAAAAGAGGACAGGGCATCGTTGCTGAAGAAGTGAGACACAGAGAGACGGCGCTTGGCGGCCGATGAGAAGCTGTGTTCTCTCTGGTGCTTGGTATCACCCCGCCGTAAGGCGAACCCTCTGGTCCTGTTGATGCTGCTGTTGGGCTCGCTCTTGGTCTCGTCCTCGTCTTCCTCGCTGTTTTCGCTCTCTTGCGCGCGCTCTTCCTCCCGCTCGTCTTCGCTGTCGTCGCCCTGTCGCTGCGCTTGCGTCGACTGATTGGTGACACCAACCAAGGGGACCTGGTTGTTGATGTCGATGGTGATGGTGGTGGTTGCTTCGACGTCATCGGGCACAACCAAAGACGAGCGTTCAACTGCACTCCCGAAGCTCATGAAGGACGACGAGCCGAGTGCAGACTCCTCCGTGTCGAGCACCGTGCCCGTGCGCACAAAGAGCGAGAGCCGACGCTGGCGCTTGCGCACGCTCTCGAAGCTGTAGCAACGGCAAGCAGCGTCGCCGTGGCCGAACGGCAGCCGTCCGCACGACCCACACGTCATACTCTCGCCGCCGCCGGGCGCTGATGTCGAGCCGGTGGTCGGTGGGGCAACGGTTGATGCTGCGAGCGATGGCTGCGTGGGCGTGGGAACGACGGCGCCGACCAGGTATCGGTTGAGGGTGGGTAATACGCTGGCCGCGTAGCCGCTGGACTCGGCCGTGAGGGTCTCCCGCTCGAGCAGGACCTCCTGCAGGTACCACTCGAGCCGCTGCTTCTTTGCTCGCTCCTCCTCGAGCAGCTGGGCAAAGTGCTCCAGGCGCGCCGTGTGGCGAAGACTGGTGATGGGACCGCCGGGCGAAGCGGGACGTCGTTGGCTGGCGCAGGTCTGATCGTGCGTTCTCTTCATGACGATGCCTGGCGTGGACGAAGTGAGTGGCGATGATGGCACTGGTGTGAGGACTGGCGATGTGGCTGGCAAGTTGAATGGGAAAAAGAAAGCGGGACGAGAGAGCGTTCTGGTCAAGTACGACGGCCCACGCAGCCAGCGGCCGCAGGCCTGATCTCCGCTCGGTGGAGACTGGTTGCGTATGTGAAGCGGTATGGGTCCCATCACACCTGGTGGAGCGTGACTACGAAATGAAACGCGGCTTGGTGGGGCTTTGGGCCGCTCACCAACAGCAACCAGGGAGCCAATGGACAGTGATTTGACCTCAATAAGTTAAAGTTTGGGTTACAGCTTGCCTCGGGGACTGCGGGGGTTCCGCGGGCGAAAAAAAAAATCTGCTTTACCAAAGAAAACAACGAGCATGAAAGAAAATAAAAAGAAAATACATCAAGCCCGGAGCGAGTGCTGGAGATTGAAAATCGCGGGATCAGAGCGCACTCAACACAAGCCAGCAAAAGCAGCGGAGAGATGAGGAGAGGCGTAGGAATTCACGTGATTGCGCGCCGTAGCGCTACGACCAACGGAACCGCTGCGTTGTGCGGCTCCGTGCTGCGCTCCACTTCCACCGCGGCACCTCTCATCTCCGCGTTCCCCCAGCGCCGCCATTTGGCAACGGCCGAGGAAAATGGTACCATTTACCATCCCCCCTCCTCCTTCTCGCTGCACACGCAGCCCTCCCCCCTTGCACCGGCGAGCTCCCTACTCCAAAATCTATTTATCAAAATTAAATCATTTTTTCATTTTTTTTATATATTATTATTCTCTCCCCCCCGCTCGCTTCGGCCTGCTTACGCTCCCTCACGCTCGTCATACGTGTGTATAGGGCGACCGACAAATGTGCTGTGGGACTCTGACCACGCGTGGCAAAAGAAGAACGCGCAGACCCTAACCAACGTACGTCACCCCACCGTACCTTGTCTTCAGCACTGTGACTGGCGGCTCGGCCCCAAGGGGGATGGCAGTCGCGCGCGCCCTTGGTCGCCATCGTTGTGTGGCCACACAACTGCCCTCAGCGCATGCGTGTTTGAGAGAATGGAGACAGTCGGTCAGTCAGCACTCACGCTTGCGACGCGTGCGGGACCAGGTCGTGACGCGTGCGCAGCTCAAGGCACTGCTGGCAAACAGCTCAAGCGACGCGGTGCTGCTCGACTTGCGAAGCGTGGGCGAGTGCAAGGTCGAGCCTGGCGTCCCGGGCGCAACCAACATACCCGGTACGCCGATACCATGCGATCCGGTTCGGACGTCAACTTTTGAGCCTGTTTCCGCCACTCGGATGGCTCTGGCGGGATCCGATTGCGCTTGCCCAGCCGAGTGGCGGATCGGAGAGGTCACATAGCAAGGCTGTGTTGACTGACCTAGCCACACGGTTGCTCTGGAGGGCACCTACCTGACTCGCGCTGTCTCACGCCATCGTTGTTGTGTGGCCATGTGTGGGCGTGTGGCTGCAGCTGACGACCTGGCGCGGTCGGTCGCGCTCGACGAGTCCAAGTGGCGCGCGCGCTACGGCTACGCCAAGCCGCGGCCTGACACTCACCTCATCGTCTACAGCACGCCAGAGACCAAGGCCAAGGTGCGAGCTGCTGGCCGATAGCACGCGTGCCCTCTTCTGCATCCGTTTAGCCTGCGGCCTGTCAATCACCAAGACCGGTATGACGCTGATCCGTGATTGGTTCCCACCTTGGTTGCGATGTGCCTCGCAACCCTGTACAGGCTGTTGAGACGGCGACCGCCCTCAGCCAGCACGGCTACGCCAGGTACTGCCCGCTCGAGCAGCCGGCGAGTTGTCGTATGTGCCGCGGCCCTGTCCATGCCCAATCGGCAGTGTGCCGCGGTGGTGATCACAACGTCGTTTGCCTCTCGCTCACCTTCAACGCGTGCGCGGTGTACTGGCAGGGTGTCTGTCTACGAGGGCGGTGCTCGCGAGTGGAACAAGTTTGAACACCCCACGTTCTAAACACGGTACAGGGCGAGCGGTTGTTGGTGACTGTTCGCTTCAGAACTCGCTCATGTCGTCTTGCGTTGGCAACAACATGCACGCACATGGTGGCCACCATGGCCGCACCCACGGTTGCTTGTGGTGTGAGACGGGAGCACGGCGAGAGAGGAGAGCGAGTGTACTATTTGTGCATCTGTGCTTGGCTTGGCCGACACAGACGCTGCGTGGCGACGGCGACACAGCCAGCACACCATCGTCCTCCTGGCTCTGTTCTTGCGGCACTCGAGTTCGCTGCCGACAACCAAAAACGGCCCGCGGTGACCAACCAAACCAGCAATTGGTTCGGACACAAGTAGTTCGGAGTTGGCGTAGAAATTCGCCCACCCAATCAGACGTTGTCGGCATGCGCACGTGTCAAGAATCTGTCGACACCGTAACTCACGGACGACCGTTGTGAGGGCACGAGTGCAGATCCGATGTGCGGAGACCATCGCCCTACGTCATTTGCCGATCCTGCGATCCGATTGGCGGAAGTGCTCCGAGCGGTGCCTTTAAATTCTTTGCTGGCGCACCAGCTTATATTTACCACAACACCAGTCGCCTGAGCTCATCCGCCCTCGTACACAGACCCGTAAGCGGCACCTTGCCCGTCAGTCTCTCACTCTCAAGCTCTTTACTACACTACCCAAACACAACACAAGCATGTCGCACACTCGAGGCCTCAAGCGCAAGAACGCCTTCCTGCAGTCGGAAGGCAAGAAGACCACGCCGGCCGTGGCCCGCATCATGCAAGAGATAGAGGCCGAGCGCCAGAAGAAGGAGCGCCTCGAATGGTACCTCAACGAGGTCATGAAGGAGAAGGAGCTGCTCTCGCGCTTCGACGACGCCTCGGCGGTTCCCGCGGCCGTCGACGCCTTCATCGCCCAGTCGAGCTGCAGCACTTCGGCCTCGACCTCGACTTCGACCACTTCGTCATCGTCTTCGTCATCAACCTCGAGCGTCGGTCACACTACCTACGTCGCCACTGACTACAACCGCTGGGTCCAGAGCGACGCCACCACCGCCAAGGTCCCCGAGCCGGTCGTCGTCGCCACCGCCGCCTCGCCTGTTGGCGCCAACGCCGAGCCGGTCGAGAGCTGCGCGCGTTGCGGATGCCAGTACGTCGATAGCCAGCGGACGTGCCGCTGCCGCAACTTCGAGAGCGTCAAGAAGAGGCAGCGCTGTCTGTCCCGCTTCGTGCGCACCGGCCACCTCCTCGAAGAGGACACCACCACCAACAGCCACAACAACGCGATCACAGCCAACGACGTCCTGCTGTCGTTTGACCTGCAGGCTTTCGCCTTCGTCGACCCCAGCACGACGACCACGACCAGCACGACGTCGGCCATTGGCGAGGACATCCTGGCCAATGTCAGCGACGACGACTTCCTGCGCATGATCCTCGACGACGCCGAGGTGTGCACCAGCAGCAGCGGCAGCCTCAAGGTGACCTCTGAGCCGTCGACCTTCCTCGGCGAGAAGAGCCAGAGGCGACGACGCGCCAGCTTCGTGGGCGCCAAGGACGGCTGGGACGCCATGCTCGGCGGCGCCGGCGAGGAGAGCTACTTCGGCGCCACTGGCGCCACCGCTTCGACCGCCGTCTATGGCTACTAGGAGGCCTCCAAGCACAGCCCCAACAGCTTCAACACACAACACACGACACCATCACACGGATATGAGAAAACATTTTTCTTCTTATCTCTCGACTCTACCACCTTCAACAGCCAGCATCTTGTCTGATAGACTTTAGCTTCAAAGGCTCAATACAAACCCAACCCATCTACAACATTATCATCATCAGCATCGTGCACTTGCCCTCTTGCCCTCGAGCGATGGCGCATCAGCCAGAAGCTCGCTTCCTTCCTTCCTCCACACAGATGGTCGTGTTCGTCCTTGCGCGCCTCGCGTCGTGTTCGCAGGCGTGTGCGCTAGTGACCGGTTTATGGGCTACGGCAGCCTCAGCTGCCTGTCGCGCAACACCCAGGTGCCGCCGTTCATCGAAGGGACGGAACGATTGGCCCAATCATGTCATGATAATGATATACAGCTTGACCAATCGCTGACATCCGAGCAACTGTTGCCGATCAGCACGTCCTTGTCTCGCTAGGTCAGACCTCACCGAAATGTCAGAGCTGCCGCGGACCTTCCCTGTTTGAGCACCCTGGCTCTCGTTCGGCCTCATCCCGCCAACCCACGTCCGTTCATAAGAGTGAGCGGCTCTCGTGTGTTGTTCGTCATCCTCTGATCATCAACCACGATCAGCGCTGTGCTTGGGGGGACCACCAATCACGCTAGAAGACACCCACGCTCGCCCTTTCTCTTTGTCTTCGCCGTCGTCGTCTTGGTCGGGTTGTCGCCTGAGCGGCGCTCTCGCCCAAGATCAAAGTCGTCGTCCAGGCCGTGCCCGCAGTGGCCCAGGAAGCGCTCCACCTCGCGTCTGTAGACGGGCCAGTTCATGGGCCAGATGTGCTGGTGGCCGCCAGCGACGAACAGCACCTTGCGCTTCATGATCATCCGTCGCTGATCACCATCGGCGGCGATGGGGGCATAGGTGTCGTCGATCATCGCCGTCTCTGTCGCCTCGTCTGCCACCTTGGCCTCGGGCTCTGTGCTGAGCCGCTCGGTGTTCAGGGCGTCAGCTTGAGCGGCGTGCGTGGCTGACTCGGCGCTCGCCGGCGTTGGCGTGGTCGCGCGCCAGGACGCCCAGGCGCGCTCGTAGTTGGTGTTGGCCTCGGCTGGTGGAAGCGCCGCGTCGTCCTCGCAGTGCAGCAGCAACACGTTGCCCTGGTAGGCTTGCCACTTGCGATCCAGTCCCAGGACGTGATCGCATGCCGCGCGCAGAGCCTGCCGCACCGCTTCCTGCTTGGCGTCGTCGTCTTCATCATCGTGATTGTCAATGAGCAAGCTCTTCTCTCGGTCGGTCTTCTCCACCATGTGCGCGTGAAGGTCGAGCAGGTGTGCCGACGGCAGGCCACGGAGGAGGAACGGATAGAGGTCGCTCATGCCGCTCTCGACGATGATGCCGCGCACGTTGGGGAAGCGCGCCGTCGCCTCCGCCGTGAACACTGATCCCATCGATCGACCAAACACTGCGTACAAGCGAGACATGTGCACACCAAGAGCGCATCAGAGCGACTGGGACCGCAGAGGGGCGAAGCGACAAGGGGGCAGAGATCGACGGACCGATGACGTCCTTCATGGGGACGGCGAGCGTGGTGAGCACGGCGGATACGTCGTCGAGCATCGGCGTCAGCTGTGCCTCTCCGCCTGATGACCCATAGCCTCTGTACTCGACCAACAGCTTCTCGTGCGTGCGAGTGCAGGTTAGTGCAAAGCGTGATGATGCGATAGGATGTGTGAGCATTGACGTTGCGACGCACCAGGTCCACGCCCATCTCGCAGAGGCAGTCGTGGAGCGAGGGGATGGAGGGAACAGCCGGGCTCCGTACGTAGGAGGACACCAGCTCGCCGTTGCCATGAAAGTGCACGACCGTCTTCTTGTTGGGACTGCACACCAAGTGTCAGTTGACGTGCAACAGAAGAGCAAGAGTGTGTGTGTGTTTGTGTGGCGCACTGCTTGTTGGAGCTGCGATGGTAGTAGCACGAGAGGGTGGGCAGAGCTGTGTCCTCTTCCTCTCCTTCTTCGGCTGACGGAGACCTGTAAGTGGTCTGCACCGACAGGACTCGCTCGCTGGGCAGCGGCTGCTCGTCCTTGCGCGGGTAGAATAGCTTGTGGCTCACATGAGGGTGTACCAGCAGCTGCAGCTGCAGTGCATGCCCTTCCTCGCCCCCCACCTCAACTTGTTCCATCGCAGATAACTAAGTCCGCTGTGTTTTCTCTTTCATTTTCCCTTCTCTTTTCTCTCTTCGACCTTTGTGGGCTGTTCGGCGGAACATGAAGAAGGCGGTGCTCCCGGTGTGCAGCAACTTGCGGGCATGATCACGTCGGGCCATAATGGCACACACTCGGGTTTCGACCAAATCCCACGCTTCGTCCGTTCGACAGCTTGGGGGCGTGCGGGAACGGAACATCTCAACAAGGCGCCGATACGCCGCCAGAGAGACCGACCTCATAAAAGCACTGAGAGCCATAACCTCGTACACAACCCACACACCACACACAAACCACACTAGCCCAAACAAGAAGAAGGAGAGAGGCATGTCGAGCGTCCTCTCCAAGTTCACCGGATATGCGGCCAAGAATGCCGAAGACGGCAAGCAAAACAAGGTCGAGCCGATCGAGTTCGAGCCCACCCCGCTCGGTGTACGCTCTCCCTCCCCGCTTCGTCTGCACACTCGAGCTGACGCGCAGCAAACGCGCTGGTACGTGGCGCAGGACGACGATGTGACCGTGCAGGTGGAGTACTGCGGCGTGTGCTTCTCCGACATTCACGTCATGCACCAAGACGTGCGTTGCACCTTCTTGTGTGTGTGTGCGCGCGCGTGAGTGGACGAGACTCGAGGCCTCACCATCACATGTCGATGCAGTGGAGCAAGACGCCGTTCCCTTTCATCGGCGGTCATGAGGTGGTGGGCAAGGTGGTCGAGCTCGGCAAGCTGGTGAAGGGCCTCGAGCAGGGGCAGCGCGTCGGTATCGGATGGCTATCCAGCGCGTGCCGCGCGTGCCAGCGCTGCATCCGCGCCAAGGACGAGGTACGCTCGCGTCACACCAACCTCGTCACACCGCTGCAACGTGCATCGCGTTTCTGACGCGCGTGCTGGGACGTGTTCAGTTCTGCAAGGACAAGGAGCAGACAATCATCAACAGACACGGCGGCTTTGCCGATTACATCAGGGTGAACGCGCACTACGCATTCCCCATCCCCGAGGGCCTCAAGCCCGAAGACGCCGCTCCTTTGGTACATTCACACTGTGCCCACAACTTGTTTGCGTTTGCTTGATCGTTCCTCACAGTCTTTCCTTTCTTCACAACAGATGTGCGCCGGCATCACGGTCTTTACGCCGCTCAAGCACTACGGCGTCAAGCCCTTCGATCGAGTTGGTTCGTTCCATTCGCTCCTCTAGTTACAGCCTGGGCTGACGCTCACACGTGTTGGTTGACATCGATTCAGGCATCGTGGGCATGGGCGGTCTGGGCCACCTGGCAGTTCAGTTCGCCGCTGTACGCTCGCTCGCGACACCCGTAGCTAATGGCGATTGTTCGCTAACCTCTATGATTCCGGTTGATACAACAGGCAATGGGCTGCGAAGTGACTGTCTTTTCTCATTCGCCCAAGAAGAAGGGTACATCGTTCACGACCAACTGCGCGGTTAGGTGGCATGGCCTTCATCTGACTAACAAGTGCGTTGTTGCAGATGAAGCCAAAGAGTTTGGTGCGACCAATTTCGTGAGCACCGAGGACAAGGAGGCCATGCAGAAGTCCGAGGACAGCCAGGACTTCATCCTCGTTACCACCGACAAGATCGAGTGCGCTGCTCGTCCCTCCCTCTCTCTCTCTCTCTCTTCCTGCACTCATGCTACCAGCCAGCGAGAGATGACGACTGATCTACTCTCGCTCGCATCAGTGACGACACGTTTAACGCGCTCCTGTCTTGCCTCGACATCGACGGCAAGATCTGCATCGTGGGCGACATGAGCGCCAGCCTGAGCATGGCCGCCAACAAAATCGCACAGAAGAGGTACGCGATCGTCTCTCCATCATCAATGTAGCTGTAGCACAGCATAAATTTTGGCTGACACTGATCCTCATTCATGAATCTAGGCTGTCTGTCTGCGGCTCCATCATTGGAGGCCAGGTGGATATCCAGGACATGCTCCGCTTCGTCTCCAAGTGCGTTCTCGACCCGCTTCTTGTGTGGCGCAGGTGCAAGCTGGGTGAAGCTTGTGGAGTGCTGACTCACTGGCACATTCGTTATCTCTTCTCAGGCACGACGTGCGGCCAAAGATCAACCAGTACCCCATGAGCAAGATCGGGGAGGCGCTGCAGGCCGCCGTGGAGGGCAAGGCCAGATACCGCATCGTCCTCCAGCAAGACAAGGCCCAATGAACGCACCGTACGCTGGTCGACAAAGGAAATTCATAAGCAACACTGAAAATCAAAAGAAATAGAATTGCCATATAATTCCAAGAAAACTGTGAACTCCTTTAGAAGAAAAGAAACAGTTGAATAAGTCCATGAAAACGAAAGTTGTCAGGCGCAAAGGTCATGCGTTGTTGCGAACATGCCGTTGCTGAGCCGGGAGCAGATCAAGTTCAAGGTGGGCAAAATCAACTATGATCGCGGCATGGAGGTACACTCCTGTTCTAGTCATTTTTATAATTTTAAGATTGATTAACTAACATTTTTCAAAAATCAACTGCACCGCCATTGCAGTACTATGAGACAGGAGCTGTCTCTGGCTTGTCGCACCAGGGCCACACCGTACGCGCCAAGTGCCAGGTACGTCTCCCTGTTTGTTTTTTTATTTTTTATTTTGTTATTTATTTATAATATTTATTTTTGAATAAATTGCAGGGATCGCAGGCGGACAAGTACAACGTGTGGGCGCTGGTGGAGCCCCGCGTTTCTGACGTCCAGATCAAGGATGCCTTTTGCTCGTGCCCGGTCGGCGACGGCGGTTCGTTCCCTTCTTCTACAGTGCGCTTCGTCTCATCACGTCTAATGCGATGGCGCTTCGTGCAGGACGATGCAAGCACGTAGCCGCGGTTCTGCTCACCTGGATCGACACGGCGTCTGCTCATCAGGTGCGTTTGCCATCGCCGCGCTTCTGTGCAAGCACCCGAGCTCACATTGAACTAACCCTCACCTTCATGTGATGATCTGTCGGTTTATGTGTTCACGACGAGCGAAGACCCCGATCGCTGGAGGATCGCGCAGGTCGCCCAACTCTGTGTCGCCGCCGTCTGTGTCCTTTGCCAAACATCACACCGTCGGCGCCACCACGCCCTACAAGGTAAGGCAGTCCATTCGCTCTGTTCTCTGGTGCACAGTTTATGTGACACTGTGCGTGATGCTCACGCTGTGCTAGCCAAGGGCATCCTACGGCAGTTCGCTCGCGCCACCAGGTGACAGCGCGCTGGAGAGTGACGGCAACGGCACTGACGAACCACGACCAGCAAAGCGTCTTCGCGTGGTGCCAGCGTCTATCACCGGCGGCAGTGGTGGCGATTCGAACGGCGCGGGCCGGGGACTCAGCGGCATCGACGAGGAGGCGCTGGGGTACATGGGCATTCGCCGCTGGAACCGTCGCGATCCCGCGCTGCGCCGCCGCAACACCGAAGAGTATCAAGGCTCGTCTCGCGGCGATGAACCACGATCAGCAGACCACGACGGCGATGGCAACGAGCGGCTTCTCGATCATCTCCAGCAAGAGGTTGCAGGTGAGCGTTTCTTTCGTCTCGCTCATGTCACATCGTACGTCGACATGCGCTAACGCTCATGATGCACAGAGCTGCGCAGCTTGCTCGAGCGAAAGGAGCGAGAGCTGGAGAAGGAGAAGCAGGAGCGACGCGAGTTGCGCAGGCTCGTGAAACGACAGGAGGGAACCATCGGCGCACTGCAACGACGATTGCATTCCGTCGGCGTGGTGGATGATCTCAGTGCCGAAGCTCTTCAGCCCACCGTCGACGACGACATCGAAGCAGAAGCCAACCGCTCAAGAGAGGAGGAAGAGAGCAAGCGAACTCTCGAGGTCGAGAAGCGAATGGAGATGGAGGCGGATAGCGGCAATAAGGTGAAGGAGAGCGAAGAGGAGACGATGACGCTGCTCTTGGAGGCAATGGACCAAGAGGCCTCCTCCATCGCGCGCAGCCACACCGACGAGACCGAGACCGAGACCGAGACCCACGTGGAGGACACGAACAAGGACAAGAACAAAGGGAACGAAAAGGACGTCGCCAGAGAGGAAGAGGAAGACGAAGCGGAGGCTCTGTTGCAGGACATGTCGCCGACACTCCGCTTTGACGGGGACTACGACGACTATGCCGACGTCGGCGATGAGGACGCGCCACCGGCGAGAGAGCCGCCCGAGGACGCCAAGCGGCCTCAACATTCGTCGTCTCCGCCTCCGGAACCTCTCCTCCGCGTAAAGCGGAAGCGAGATGATGACGCGGAGGGCCCGCCATCGACTGCAGCTTCGACGGCGCTGGCTGTTCCAACGTCGGAAACGCCTTCGACGAAAGCCAAGGTGTCTCTGTCCGCTCTGCTACGTAAGCATCTGAGCCCTCTGCGCCTCCACACATCAGATGATCGATCACCCGCTGAGCAGACGCTGCCGCCACGACCAGCGCGCGAGGCAGACGACGAGGACATTCGCGCGACCACACCGCCGCGTGCCGAACAGCCCAGGACGCCATCGCCGCCAAGAGACGCTGACGATCTCGATCGAGGCCCAAAGGTGCGCCAGGCCGCGTCGCCCATGTTCAAGGCCCTGTTCCTGGCCAAGCGAGCCAGGAGGGAGGACACCAACGACAACCCATGAACGTCGATTCTCTCACCCGCAGCACCGTGGCGTGCCACAAATTCCTTTGTTGGTTTTGTTTTCCTTTTAATTTCTCTTTATTTATTTATTTCCTTTCTTGGCGGACGTCCCAACGTCGTGGGGCAAGACTTGGCGATGGCGACCACCGGGAACGCCCGCCGTCGGCCCTGGCTGCGGACCGAGACGCTGGCGGCTCTCTTGGTCGTGGCGCTGCTCGTGCTCGTCGTGGAACAGGCTACGAGGACCAGCGTTGCACGAGCAGGAGCGACGCAGTGGCTCCAGCGTGCGCCACCTCCCGCTGCTGCTTCTAGAGGATACCCAGATCTCACTATGGGGGACGGCATGAAGATCAAGGGGAGGCCAGACCGACCGCCCACGCACCAGGAACTGACCCGGCCTCGCGTCGTGGTCACTATGGCCTCGTGGCGCCTCTACCTGCCCGAGCACATCCAGCGCACGGTCGAGTCGCTCATATCTGCGGAGCTGGTGCCAGACCTCATCTACGTCTTCGTGCCGCACTCGGCGCGCCTCTTCAACGTGACCGCCATCGAGGTGGAGCCCGGGCTGTACGCGTTCCGCGACCGCGTCAACGCGCAGGCCGGGCGCGAGGTCATGGTCGTGCTGCGGAGCGATGACTATGGCGCGAGCACCAAGCTCGTGCCCGTGCTGCGGCTGGAGACCGATCCCTACACGCTGATCGTCACCGTCGACGACGATTGCTCCTATCCGCACGACTTCCTCGCTCGCTTCGTGGCCGCCGCGGCCACCAGAGACGACGTGGCGTTCCACTTCGTGGGCGCCAACTTCACCACCCAGCAGGGCGCCTCGCTCGTGGTGCCCCAGTGGGTCCAGTTCGGCTCGGGGGCCGATGGCAACTGCTACCGACGGTGGTTCTGGGACGCGGACGTGATGGAGCAGAGCCTGGCGCATGCGCCGAAGGGCTGCTTCGCCCACGACGACGTGTGGCTGGCCGGGAACCTGTGGCGGCGGGGCATCCCGCGCTTCTCCCTGGACTGTCGCAACTGCATGACGCATCACCTCCACGCCATGTCCAGCTACGGCTCGTCCATCTCGCAGATGCCGTCACAAGGCGCTGATCGCCGAGCGTGCGCGCAGCTCTTCAACTACCTCCGACCGCTCCACGCGCGGCCGTTGCCCTATGTGTTAACACCACCCAGCCCTGAGGCCATAGAGCCAGTCTACGAGGAACCAATGGGCCTCGACCCCATGGCCTAGACAACGCCAACATCAACATCAACAACTGGCGCCAGCACAGCATTAAAGTGTTGCGGGGCAACAACTCGTGTGAGGAAAGGACTAGGTCTGATCATAATTGTTGCCCGAGACAACAGGATGTTGATGCTGGCCTCAACGGCGCTTTTGAAAGCTACACGGACACGCCGATATGAAGGGCCCAACTGTTGTCACTCTCGTGCTTGCTGCCCCCCTTGTCCTGGGGCTTGGTGATGACTCCATCTTTGCGCACAAGAGATGGGAGATGACGGCGAGCCAGGTGGTGTCAGCGCGGGCGGCGGTTGTGGAGACAACTTGGCGGAGTCCAGTGCGGCCGCTTGTTGTGCCTCGGCCAACGGACACACAATTTTATTGCGGGGCTACCTCCGATTGGCGGCTTCTCCCCCCAAACGAAACCTCGCTCTCGTCCAGAGTTCGTTTCGTTTACGCCACACACAACCAACACACCATCACCACCGCCACACAGCACAACAGCGTTATGCACCGCCCGCCAGCTCGTGCGATCGTGTGCGCGACTCTGGGCGTCATCGCGGCCCTTCTCCTCACCGGTACGCGATTCTCTCTCGTTCTCATCTGTACATGTGTGTCTCCTCCTTCTAAGTTGTGCGGGCGTCAACATCGAACAACACCAGTTGCGAATGGCGCGACGGTGGTTGGCGTCGGCGGCCCCACGCTCAGCTCGCTCATGAACTCTTGGGCCTTTGCGTATCAGGTACAAATCATCTTCTTCTCCCTCCTCCTCCTCACGCTCTTCTCCTCTGCGCTTGCTGGTCACAGCGGCCCTCCGTCCTCCTCGTGTGCGCCTTATTTGGGGTAGTATCTTGACCTGGTGTTGCTGCTGTACGCCGGAGTCTCAGCAACACTATGATGTCGCCTATTGGCAGTTGGTGATATTTTTATTCACCGTCGGCCACTCGCACGCACGAACAACCAACAGCACCCAACTTCTGACGCCACGACGTAAGCACCGCCTGCTCACCTGTGCGCTCGTGTCTGTGGTTGTATGTGATATCGCCTTGCAGTACCACCAGGACACCACTGTCCTGCAGTTTACTGCGACCAGCACTGCGGCCTCGGCCCTCTCGCAGTACGAGGACGGCCTGGTGGACTTTGCAGCCACCGACGTCGCCCTCACCGAGAGCGAACTGCCCTCTGGGATCGTGCAGCTTCCCATCATCGGTACGTCGCCCAGATGCCCTCGCCGCACTGTGGCGCCTCCGCCCGTTTCGCAATTTAGATATCCAGATGGCCTTCCTGACGGGTCAAACCACAACTCGTACTCACCACACCACAACACTACAGGCACTGCACTCGTAGTCGGGTACCACTGCAGCGCACTCGCCAGCACCGACGTCCTCGTACGCTTTCTCAATTCCGGTCCTTTTATCATCATGTCTTGGATTGGTTGCTTTATATGCGATCACTGCGTTGGCGAGAGATGACTTTCTCTTTAGCAAGTGTGCGTGTGCATGTTAGACGTATTAGTGTGCCCGTTGGCTTACACGGCCCTTGGTGTATCTCCGACGTTTAGGTACTGAATGGCACTACGTTGGCGCGCATCTACCTCGGAGAGGTCACGTCGTGGCGCGATCCGGCCATCATCTACCTCAACCAGGGCCTCCAGGCCAAGCTGCCCGATGCCAACATTTCGATGGGCTTCGTCGGCTACGACCCCACCCAGGTGACCGACTTCTTCGCCCGGGCCCTCTCCAACTTCAGCGGCGACTTCGCGGCCGCCTACAGCCAAGCGGGCAGCAGCTTCAGCGCCCTCCCGCCGTTTGCCGAGGGCCGGGCGTTCAACCTCACCAACTCCACCGGCGTGGTCCAGTTCCTCAAGGTGGGTCTCCTCGAATCATTTTTCATAATTATTAATTTTGAATGTTTTGAATAGTTAGCATTTCCTTTAATTTCTTTACGTTTTCTCGAATATTTAAGATTCCTGGGGGCTGATCGTTGTTGCGCAATGTGTGCAGACGGTGGACAACAGCATCTCGTACCTGCGGCAGGTGACCGCCGTCACCAACGGCGTGCCGACCACCTCGATGATCAATCGTGCGGGATCCAAGGTCACCGTCTCTACCACAACTGTACAGAGCGCGATGGAAGACTTTCGCAGCGAGGTGGGAGCTGGTGCGTGACACCACCCTGGAATCCCGCGAGTGCGACGAGTCGCTCCCTGTCGTCTGGCGCTCGAACTGACGATCTCCGTGCTTCACCCTCCTCTCCTCTAATAGACCAGCTTGCATCGGACATCATCAACGGAGGCGGAACCTCATCGTGGCCCATGTGCTACATCAGCTTCATCCAGCTCAAGCAAAACATCTCCACTCTCGACTGTACATACACGCAGGAGCTGCTCACTCTTCTCAGCTGGACGCAGGTACCCTTGTCACCACGCATGCATGCAGGCAGGCAGACAGGCTGTCTGTGCTTTGCCACGCCGTCTCTTGTGCGTTGCTGATGAATGCAATGCGCGGCGCTGTGCTGTGTGACGCACAGGTGAACGACCAGGCTGCATCGGCGGCCAACACGCTGGGCTACACCACTCTCTCGACCATGTACAAACGACGGCTCATCGACGAGCTGGGCACCATCATCTGCAATGGGCAACAGGCGCTGAGCACTGCCTTCATCCTCGGGTCGGGAGCGCCCTTCTCCGTCATGCAGGCCTGGGCCAACAGCTACCAAGCCAGTCAGCTCACGGTCAAATACAACGCCGTGAGCACGCAGGCCGGCATCAACGCCATGGCCGCAGGTAAGCGTCTCGCGCGCTGAGTGGTGCATGAGTGTGTGTGACGACCTGATCAGACCCTAACTCTTGTCGCTCGCTTTTGCAGGCGACGTCGACTTTGGTACCACCAGTACGGTGCTCACTGCCGCGCAGAAGGCCCTGATGCCCGACGTGCAGACCGCGCCCGTGTTCGCCTTTGCCTACGTGGCCGCATACAACGTACATTGTCCTCTCCATGTAGACCTTGCACGTGTACGACCGGGTCCTTTCTGACGCCAACGTATCACCACATTAGATACCTGAGATCGCCGAGCAGGACAACCTTCACCTCGACTTCCAGACGATCTCCGACATCTACCTCAACAAGATCAAGATGTGGAATCATCCCAACATCACGGCGCTCAACCCCAACACGACCATGCCCAACAAGAACATCACCATCTTCTACATCTCCGTCCCGTCGGTGGTCATGCAGGTGTTGAGCATGACGCTCTCCAAGACCGTGCCCGAGTGGAACGAGACGGTAACATCTCAAGTCTTGCTCTAGCCCGTGTGTTGTTGGTATCACCTCCGTCTCACCATCGACGCGTGGTGCGACACTAGATTGGCGTCACGATGAGCATGAACTCGCTCCCGGTGGTGCTGGAGGAGCCGGGGCGGACGATAGGCATTCCCGGCCTCACGGCGATGCCACAGATGAGCGTGACTCCGTACTCGTTCGTGACTTGGGTCAGCTTCCAGGTCATGTCCACAAGGACGGTCAAGGTGACGCCTCTCTCTCTCTCTCTCTCTATCTCTCTGCCTTGAGGCCGCACAAGAACTCACTCGCCTCTTCTCCCGACGAGCACAGATCGCTTGGCTCACCAATCCGGCGGGCAATGTGGTCTACCCGTCCACCACCTCGATCATCTCTGCCATCGACGACGTCGGAGGCGCTTTGACCAGCAGCATCCTCTTGCTCGGTACGGTCAGCTGGCCGACTGCAGCAAGGCCGTCACACGCCACCTCCACCGCAAGTCTCTCACCCGCGCGTCCATTCCCTCTCTCCTCCAGGCGCTGGCCAAGAGAGCTGGCCGATGGTGACCTACTCCATGTGGATGCTGCACACGGAGACCAACCAGGACTGCAACAAGGCCACGGCCCTGGTGGACTGGATCTACTGGTACGTGACCTTAAGCCCGAGGGCCTTCGACATGTGTGATGGCTCACCGCCTCTCCCTCTCTTGCAGGACGCAGACGGACGCTGCAGCGAATCAGATAGCCACCAAGTGCGTACCGCAATCGCCTCTGGATCAGCTGATGGTGACCTTTGGGGGCTGACGCGAGTGTGACGTTTCTCTCCTCTGCACAGCAATTGGGTGGTGGTGACGGCGAGCTCTCCGCTCATCAAGCGGGCGCTGCTGAGCCTGCTCACCAACGTGACCTGTGGCGGCAAGCCCTCGAGCTATCTGTTCAACTGCTATGCGGACGGGACGCTCTGCTCCGATCACGGCACCTGCTCCACCAGCGGCAAGTGTGCGTGCGAGTCGGGCTGGAAGGGAGACCTGTGCCAGAACGAAGTTAGCTCCGATGGCTCGCTCTCGACCGGTACCGCCGCTCTTACTCCCTCGCTCGTTGCAACTCTCACTAACTCACTCACTCGCTTGTTGACCAACTCGAAGGCGCCATTCTGGGCATCACGCTGGGCGTCATCCTGCCGGCCGGCTGCCTCCTGCTCTCACTGCTGGTGGCCGCGCTGGTCATCATGATGCTCTACACACGGAAGAAGATACGCCAGAAGAACGAGTGGGAGATCGACTTTGGCGAGCTCGACATGGGCGATCAGATCGGCATTGGCGCGTTCGGCCGCGTCCACAAGGCCCTGTGGAAGGGCACCGAGGTGGCGGTCAAGATCATGGCCTCGGAGACGGTGTCGCGCGACATGGAGCGCAACTTCAAGGAGGAGGTCCGGGTGATGACGTCGCTGCGGCATCCGAACGTGGTGCTCTTCATGGCCGCCTGCACCAAGCCGCCGAGGATGTGCATCGTCATGGAGTTCATGGCTCTCGGTTCCATGTTCGACGTACGCACACTCGCACACTCGCACACGTGCACGCACGCACGCACTGATCGTGTATAATCATCGCTGACATCTATCTCTCTGACAACAACCTGCAGTTGCTGCACAACGAGCTGATCCCCGACCTGCCCTTCGCCCTGCGTAACAAGATGGCCTACCAAGCGGCCAAGGGCATGCACTTCCTGCACTCATCGGGCATCGTCCATCGCGACCTCAAGTCGCTCAACCTGCTGCTCGACTCCAAGTGGAACGTCAAGGTGAGCGACTTTGGCCTGACCAAGTTCAGGGAGGAGTTCAAGCGCACCGACAACAAGGAGCTCCAGGGCAGCGTGCACTGGACCGCGCCCGAGGTACCTCGCCTTGGCTCTTCCTCTGCTGGCCGCGTGATGGCGCCTACGTATCTAACCTGCACGCGTATAATCAGGTGCTCAACGAAGTGGGCGACGTGGACCTCATGGAGGCCGACGTGTACTCGTTCGGCATTATCATGTGGGAGCTGTGCACTCGCCAGCAGCCCTACTTGGGCATGAGGTACGTCTAAACAGCAGCACCAACGACGACGACTACAATGGACATCACTGACTGTGATGGCAACACAGTGCGGCTGCGGTGGCCGTGGCTGTGATCAGGGATAACCTGCGACCGCCGCTGCCCGACGATGATCCCACCATTCCGGCCGAGTTCACCGAGCTCGTGCGCACGTGTTGGCATTCGGACCCCACGTTCCGCCCGTCCTTCCTCGAGCTCATGACCCGGTTGAGCGCGATGGGCGGCGACGCCGGCCTGTCGTCGTTCACCAGGAGCTCCTCCTCTTCGTCGGGCGGCAACGCGAGCAACTTTGCCTCGTGGTCTCTCCACTCCATCCCAGGCACCGGCTCGGGCAGCCACACGAGCGGCTCCTCGTCCTCAGAAGGTACGCGATAATCACATCTCCGATGGTCCGATTGTACATTCCAGACTGACATGCGCGGGACACAGGCACCGGAGGATCGGCGTCGTCTGGTGGCGCTGTTGCGGGGCCGGATGGCGTGCGCCCGCCAGAGGGCGAAATAGCGATCGTGTTCTCGGACATCACGCGCGCCGCGTCGTTGTGGGAGTTCGATCCTGCCGCCATGCGCGATGCCACGCTCGCGCACAACGAAGTCCTTCGAACGCTCCTCAAGAAGCACCGCGGCTACGAGGTGGTCTTCATCAGGTTCGCTCACCAGACATTCACGGAGTGACGACGAGTCAAGGAATGACTAACAAACTAACTCTGATGGGTGACGCGCACAACAGGGACAGGAACAGCGGCGAGGGATCGTTCTGCATGGCGTTCCAGACTGCAAGCGACGCCATGGAGTGGTGCATGGAAGCCCAGCAGGAGCTGGTCAAGGTGGAATGGCCCAGCGCGCTGCTCGATCACCCGGGCGCCGCCGAAGAGTGGAGCGACATCGACGACCGGGTCCTGTTCAAGGGCCTGCGCGTGCGTATGGGCGTACACGTGGGGCAGCCGCGCACCGTGCGCGACCCCATGACCCGACGTATCGAGTTCATCGGCCCGGTCGTCAACGCCGCGGCGCGCATCACCGCGCTCACGCATGGCGGCCAGATCGTGCTCTCCGAGGCGGCCTTCACCAAGCTCAAGGGCAGCGACCTGGACAAGGAAGGCAGCAAGCGGTTGGTCTGCCTGGGCAAGTTTGAGATGCCCGATGCTCCGCGCGGCGTGCGGCTGTTCGAGCTCAAGCCCCGCGGGCTCGAGGGCCGCTTCTTTGGCGGCATCACGCTCTACCCCAACAAGGACGACTCGGACCAGAGCTCCTCGGCCTCGGGCAACGCGACAGCCAAGTCCGATGACGCACACGAGGAAGAGGCGGAGGATGAGCAGCGGGGACCAGTCTCCGCGCGCGCCAGGGTGAACGAAGAGCTGCAGGCCGTCGTGGGCGAGGGGTACGCACTCTTAGCTGTTGTTGCGGGAAAGAGAAGCGCTCGGAGCTAACTAGATCGTGATGTGTTGCGCACTCATCAGGATGATGTTCAAGGAGGACAACTTCCTCACGTCGGCCAACCTCTGTAGGTGGGTCATCGACTTCAACGAGATCGCGCTCGGCAAGCAGGTGGGCATGGGCTCGTACGGCGTGGTCTACCGCGGCAAGTGGAAGGGCGTCGAGGTGGCCGCCAAGCGATTCCTCAAGCAGAAGCTCGATGAGCGACGCATGCTCGAGTTCCGCGCCGAGATGGCCTTCCTCGCCGAGCTCCATCATCCCAACATCGTGCTCTTCATCGGCGCCTGCGTCAAGCGACCCAACCTGTGCATCGTGACCGAGTTCGTGAAGAATGGCAGCCTGAACGACATGCTGCGCGACACGTCGATCAGGCTGTCGTGGGTCCAGCGCGTGCGGATGCTCCGGAGCGCGGCGCTGGGGATCAACTACCTGCACTCGCTGCACCCGATCATCGTCCACCGCGACCTCAAGCCGTCGAACCTGCTCGTGGACGAGAACATGAACGTCAAGGTGGCCGACTTTGGCTTCGCCCGCATCAAGGAGGAGAACGCGACCATGACCCGCTGCGGCACGCCGTGCTGGACGGCACCCGAGGTCATCCGCGGCGAGAAGTACTCGGAGAAGGCCGACGTGTTCTCGTTCGGCATCATCATGTGGGAGGTGCTCACACGCAAGCAGCCATTCGCCGGCCGCAACTTCATGGGCGTCTCGCTCGACGTGCTCGACGGCCGCCGACCGGCCGTGCCCGGCGACTGCCTTCCCGTGTTCAAGAAGCTCATGAAGAAGTGCTGGCATGGCGAGCCCGACAAGCGGCCGTCGATGGAGGAAGTGGTCACCCAGCTCGATGCGATCATCGGCGACGACGAAACCGCCGGCGTGTGATGATGTCGCTTCGTCCCACTCCACCCCACGCAATGTACGCTTGTGTAAATAGAACCAGGGACCTGCGTGACACGTAGATTCATGGACATTTAGCTTTCATAGCTGGACGGTGTAGTTTTCGGAGCTAAAAACAGTGTGATGTACAAGAGGAAAGGAGGTGGCGACGCCGGGGTGTATGCACCACGAGTAAGGGTCGCCGCTCTGTTGGAGTTCTCTGCTCACAGTCGGCCCAAGTATGTCGCCACCGAAAGAGAACAGATGCGAGAAGTCCCACGAAGAGGCCAGACCTGGAACGTGGGCGGCACCAAGATCTGGTGATGGCTGGTGTCCTTGTTGCGGCTCCGCGTGGGTTTGGGCCGAAACTCAGTTTCACGTGAAGACGAAACCACATCGACGAAAAGAAAAGTTGAGGGAAATGTTTTCTTGAGAAGAAAAAGCAATTTCTTGCGTTTCCTTTCGCTTGTGAGCATGGAGACGCGCCAAGACGCTTTGGGGCGCACGGCCCTGCATGCGGCCTGCTTGCGCGGCGACGCTGGTGATATTGTAGCTGTGCTGCACAGCGCTGGCGGTCGTCCTGCCCCATTGCCACATGCAGCCGAGCGCACGGACGACGACGGCAGCGGCGGCGAGACACTCGCACCGCTGCTTGCTGGTACTATTCCCCCC